>JALJCO010006399.1:0-11095 GCA_023101725.1 Atherinomorus stipes | reverse complement strand
ACATGATAAAGAACCGAGTAATATTTAGAAATATAGATGATAACAAATGTAGGTTTTCAGCAGTTTTTCATTGGAATAATTACACTTAATTTTTTACAAGTAAAAGTACCAGTGATTTTTTTTCTCCATCTGTTTCTCGTCTCATTAGCTGGAAATTCTGGTCTTCTTCTGCAACACACGGTCTCTAAAGAGCAAATCCCAGAGA
The DNA here is from genome assembly GCA_023101725.1 of Atherinomorus stipes. NCBI lineage: Eukaryota > Metazoa > Chordata > Actinopteri > Atheriniformes > Atherinidae > Atherinomorus > Atherinomorus stipes. The sequence continues at coordinate 10,890 of JALJCO010006399.1, read as the reverse complement.
GGAAAATGGAACGATCCCTTTTATTTTGCAAAGGTTTTCCTGTATGTTTGGTTTGTACAGAAGAGGAAGAGGACCACTGAAGAAAAAGAAACTCTGAGAAAAAAGGCAGAATTCAGACTTTAATGGCAGAATTTTGTTTTCTTCATTGACCCTAATCCTCCTCCGTAGTTTTGTTTTCCTAAACGTAAAACTCGAAATAAAACTGTGGTTCTTAAAAAATGGTAACAAATTTCATAAAGTTTTTTTTTTTTAAATTATAAGTTGTCTTTTAAAAAGGCCCTGAAACATCTGCGGCTCTGGGACTTTCATTTAGCTGGGTCCAGCCAGAAACGGCTCTGTGGAACGTAAAGGTTGCAGACTCCTGCACCAGAACTACCATTTTGCTGTTTTGCCGTGGTCCCCGACCCCCCCCGCAGGTCTGTCACGCCTAATGAACTCGCCGTTTCTTATGCAAATTCATCCAGGAAAGCTCCACCCAGAACTGCTCCACCCAGTTTGTAAAGCCCCTTTCACACCAGCACCTACTCAGCCCTCATTGGCCGACACCACACGACCCCGGTTCAGTTTGTTCACATCACAGCTGAGGCGTCTTCAGCTCTGGTTTTCAGCGTGGGTGATGTCATAGTAAGGTTGATGTGCACTGCAGAAACTGAAATCTTAGCAAATATGTTTTTCTAATTTCTAATCAAAATATCTCATCAGACTCAAAATAGGACAAAATTACTTTAAAGAGAAACATTTCAGTAAGAAATAAGAACTTGTTTTAAGGCAATGCATCTTATTTCAAGCAAATGTTGCTTATGCCATTGTCAGAATGTTTTATTTATTTTATGTTAATTTTATTCTTTTTGCTTATTCCAAGCAAAAGAAATGTGGCCACTCTTGGCCGCACTGTAGTTGCTGCAGTTTTCCGTTTACAGCAGGTGTTCATGTCGACTGTGACCTGCAGACCGGTCAAACACATTCATACAAGTCTGAAACTCTCCTGGAATGTTTTATGTCACAACTGAGTCAGAAAGAAAACCCTCCTGGATGTCCCCCCCCCCCCCCGCTCCAGGTGGATATCACGGTAGATAACGGTTGATGAAACTGTTGCCACCTGGAGGTCTCATTCCTCCAGGACCAGCTGTCTCTGCAGAGCGCCTGGCTTCTGTTGTTGATGGTCTGGTGTGTGTCTTTGTCCCTCAGGATGAGGTGGACAGTCAGAACCCGGTGTTGAGAGACAACCCGCAGCTCCATGAAGAGGTGAAGGCCTGGCTCAAGGACCAGAAGGTGCAGGAGATTTTTATGCAAGGTGAGACTTCTGCTCCCACTGTTCCGTGCTGCAGCGCTTCGTTTCCAGGCTTCTGTGATGACCTGGAATCCTGATCCTGTTTCCTCCAGGACCCTACTCCCTAAATGGATACCGAGTGCGGGTGTACAGACAGGACTCGGCCACCCAGTGGTTCACTGGCATCATCACACACCACGACCTCTTCAGCCGAAACATGGTTGTTATGAACGACCAGGTAGGACCAGGTTCTCCTCAGACCCCCAGCCCGCAACCAGAGAGTAGGGATGCACCACCTAAACGGCCCCCGATCGGTATCAGCCTATATCGGACTGAAAACTGAGTATCGGACATCGGCCACCCCACTGATATTTAACCGCCTGCTGTTTCTAAAGTCTAAGAAAACACGACCCCGAAACTTCTTTTTCTTCTCCAGAAACTTTCTTTTTACAGACTTTAAAACTTCTAAAGACTAGGGTGGAAAAAAATATCGATACACTGAAATATCGCAATATTTTCATATGCTGATTGACATTTAAAAACTCGATATTGATCTATTTTACTAACGAGTTGTCGCGAGAATTCACGAAATATTGCGAGAATTTGTAGCAGAACGATGAAATCTCACAAAATTTTGTAAGTAAAATAGATCGATACCGTGTTTTTAAATATGGATATATCGGCACATGAAAATATCGGAATATCGATGTTCTTTCCCACCGCAATTTTTCAAAGTGTCAGAAAAGGATAACAAAACTGCAATTTGCAGTGACTGCTTATTTTTTTCACCTTCAATATCGGTATCAATATCGGTTGTAGGCCACATGAGTTTTAAAATATCAACATATCAGATATCGGCCAAAATTCTAATATCGTGCATCCTTTCTGGAGAGGATAGCTACGCGGTCACGATGTTCACATCTCACCGTACGATATTGTCACGATATTGAACCTCACAGTAGATATTTATTGTGATATTGTGGCTCACAATCACAATATCGATATAAAAAGCTTTGACCCGTCATTGGTCCAACATTCATCATCACATTCAAGGTTGTGACATTTTGAACAGCTTGAAAAACCTTTGCTGACGTGTGAAATTCAGGTAGAAATCCAAATGAGAAAAGACCATCCAGGTACGATATTAAATAAATGTAACTCCGACATTAAAACGGACTGTTTGATAAATAAAAATACACAACGACACTGCGTCGTCTTTAGAAGTGGGTTAATAAAAACAAGTGTGGCTGTCTGCGTTGCTACGTTGCTGCGTTGCTACGTTGCTACGTTGCTGCATTGCCTTGTGCTACGTTGCTACGTTGCTGCGTTGCTACGTTGCTGTGTTGCTACGTTGCTGCGTTGCCTTGTGCTGCGTTGCCTTGTGCTACGTTGCTGCGTTGCTACGTTGCTGCGTTGCTACGTTGCCTTATGCTACGTTGCTACATTGCTGCATTGCTACATTGCTGCGTTGCTACATTGCTGCGTTGCTACGTTGCTGCGTTGCCTTGTGCTATGTTGCTACTTTGCTGCGTTGCTACATTGCTGCGTTGCTACATTGCTACGTTGCTACATTGCTGCGTTGCTGCGTTGCTACATTGCTGCGATGCTACATTGCTGCATTGCTACAGTACATTGCTGCGTTGCTACGTTGCTACTTTGCTGCGTTGCTACATTGCTGCGTTGCTACGTTGCTACGTTGCTACGTTGCTATGTTGCTGCCTTGCTACGTTGCTACATTGCTGCGTTGCTACGTTGCTACATTGCTGCGTTGCTACATTGCTGCGTTGCTGCGTTGCTACAGTACATTGCTGCGTTGCTACGCTGCTACATTGCTGCGTTGCTACATTGCTGCGTTGCTACAGTACATTGCTACGTTGCTGCGTTGCTACATTGCTGCGTTGCTACGTTGCTACGGTGCTGCGTTGCTACGTTGCTACATTGCTACGTTGCTGCGTTGCTACATTGCGCGTTGCTACAGTACATTGCTGCGTTGCTACGTTGCTACGTTGCTGCGTTGCTACGTTGCTGCATTGCTGCGTTGCTACAGTACATTGCTGCGTTGCTACAGTACATTGCTGCGTTGCTACGTTGCTACGTTGCTGCGTTGCTACGTTGCTGCATTGCTGCGTTGCTACAGTACATTGCTGCGTTGCTACAGTACATTGCTGCGTTGCTACGCTGCTACATTGCTGCGTTGCTACATTGCTGCGTTGCTACAGTACATTGCTGCGTTGCTACATTGCTGCGTTGCTACAGTACATTGCTGCGTTGCTACATTGCTGCGTTGCTACAGTACATTGCTGCGTTGCTACGCTGCTACATTGCTGCGTTGCTACATTGCTGCGTTGCTACAGTACATTGCTGCGTTGCTACGTTGCTGCGTTGCTACATTGCTGCGTTGCTACGTTGCTACGGTGCTGCGTTGCTACGTTGCTGCGTTGCTACATTGCTATGTTGCTACGTTGCTGCGTTGCTACATTGCGCGTTGCTACAGTACATTGCTGCGTTGCTACGTTGCTACGTTGCTGCGTTGCTACGTTGCTGCATTGCTGCGTTGCTACAGTACATTGCGCGTTGCTACAGTACATTGCTGCGTTGCTACGTTGCTACGTTGCTGCGTTGCTACATTGCTGCATTGCTGCGTTGCTACAGTACATTGCTGCGTTGCTACGTTGCTGCATTGCTGCGTTGCTACAGTACATTGCTGCGTTGCTACGTTGCTGCATTGCTGCGTTGCTACAGTACATTGCTGCGTTGCTACATTGCTACATTGATGCGTTGCTGCGTTGCTACGTTGCTGCGTTGCTGCGTTGCTACATTGCTGCGTTGCTATGTTGCTACGTTGCTGCGTTGCTACATTGCTGCGTTGCTACGTTGCTGCGTCATGTGCCCAGCAGTAGCCGCTGGCTGAGAGCTCAGTTGAGGATAAAGAATTTAAGCCAACTAACTTCTGTAACTAGCACATGTACTCAGCACAATACGTACGGAGACTTGAGTTTTCCGAGGATCACGCGTGTAGAACATGTTTGTCACACATGAGTTGTTTCCTCACTGGTTTCTCTGATGACTCGCTCACAACACTGTCGCAGAAAAAGCAACAAAGATCCTCGTTAAGATGTAAGCACTCACTCGGTGGCAAACCTGAGCATACGTTTAAACAAAGATCTTTTTAAGAAGATGATGTGTCACACTGATTAGATCTGAAATCCAAACTTTTTAACTGTTTGATTTAGCATGAAATAATTTACTTTTAGTAACTATCAACTTATTTATTCCCTTTTTTAATGTAAATAATTCACACCATGAATATCTGGTTCTTTTACCAAAAGGCATAACAGTAGTCATAGGCACTTTATTATTTAATTACATGATGTTTATTGCACTGCTTTAACTGTTCAATACAGTTTTGATCAGTGTGTTTAGTTCTGATTTCACCTTTTTGGCGTGAATGTTTAAAATCAGCAAATATTAATGCAGCATGAACAGAAATGTTTAATGCAGACACAGAATCATCTAGTGAATGTGAACATGCATCAAAGCATTAATTCAGGGCTAAGGTAAAATATTGAGATATATATTGTGTATCTTGACATGCCATAAAAATATCGGGATATTACTAAAATTCAATATCTCCCAGTCCTTCTGGGCGATATTGTATAAACTATTTCCGGACACTCCCTACCAGTGGGGGGCAGTAATGCGCCTACTCGTTGCGTGTCAGCCACAGTCTTTGGTGCCAGTTTGGACTCATTATTACTCCCCTGCATCTCAGTCACATCTTTATAAACATAGAGCTTATCCGATGGATCGATTAATCAATCGATTACAGGGATAGATTGACTATTAAAATAATGGTTTGCTGCAGCTCATGTGTGCACTGATGGTGCGTTCAGGTGCTCGAGCCTCAGAACGTGGATCCATCGATGGTCCAGATGACCTTTCTGGATGACGTCGTCCACTCTCTGCTGAAAGGAGAAAACATCGGCATCACCTCCAGACGAAGGTCACGGTCCAGTCAGAACAACAACTCTGCCCATGTGAGCGCACGCACACACGCACACACACACACGCACGCACGCACGCACACACACACACGCACACACTCGCATGCACACACAGACACGCACACACACACGCACACACGCACACACACGCACGCACGCACGCACACACACACACACACACACACACACGCACAGACACGCATGCACACACACACACACACACACACACACACGCACGCACACACACGCACACACACACACACGCACGCACGCACACACACACACACACAGACACGCACGCACACACAGACACGCACGCACGCACACACACACGCACACACACACGCACGCACACACACACAGACACGCACACACACAGACACGCACGCACACACACACAGACACGCACGCACGCACGCACACACACACACACAAGCACACGCATGCATGCACGCACACACTCACACACGCACGCACGCACACACACGCACACACAGACACGCACGCACACACACGCACACAAGCACACGCACGCACGCACACACACACACACAAGCACACGCACGCACGCACGCACACACACACACACACACACACACAAGCACACACATGCACGCATGCACGCACACACAGACACGCACGCACACACACACACACACACAGACACGCACGCACATACACACACGCACACACACATAGACACGCACGCACGCACGCACACACACACACACACCTGCACGCACGTGTGATGTGAATTATAAACATTCATGTTTGATGCATCACTTTTTTTTCATTTAATTCTGTTTCGTTTTTATTTATTTATTTTTATTGAAATTTTATTTAATTTTCATTTTGTTTCATTATTTTTTTTAATTTCCTTATTTTAAAAATAAAAAGTAGCTAGAATGATATGTTTTTTTATTTGAAAGCTAAGACTCGCCTTTCAAGTTGTGGAAGTGATACGAGTTGATGACATCATCATTTGTCGCTACCTGCGGCGCAGTTCAGCAAATTAAACACAAGGTGGCGCCAAGAAGTCATGTCAGTGGAGTTCAGAGGTCGTTGCCAGAGAGACTGACGACAGAAAGAGAGACGAACAGAGAGAGAATAGTTTATTCTGTCACTCATATCATGTTTTTCATGGTTTTAGCTGCTTTTCAGTGGGTTTTTTTTAAATCGCAGTAAGTAGTTTTAGCATATGAAGTTGTTTGTTATTAGCACAGATCGGCAGCAAGATTAGTGGTTTCTTGTTTGTTATTATGACATTAGTAGCTAACTTAGGATTTCATTTATTTATTTATTTTAAGATGTTTTATTTTGCATTTAGGCAGCCTACTACCAATTAAGCATATCAGGTGATGTGCATCTCTGTAATGAGAAGGGGTGTGGTCTAATGACATCATCACCATATATCAGGTTTATGAGGCAAACAAAATTATTAGGCAACTTAACAATAAACAAATACATCCCCATTTCAATGATTTATTTTCAGCAGGGAAACCAATATAACAGCTCAACATTCACAAATATACATTTCTGACATTCAAAAACCAAACAAAAACAAATCAGTGAGCAATATAGCCACCTTTCTTTGCAAGGACACTCAAAAGCTGCCATCCATGGATCCTGTCAGTGTTTTGATCTGTTCACCATCAACATTGCGTGCAGCAGCAACCACAGCCTCCCAGACACTGTTCAGAGAGGTGGACTGTTTCCCTCCTTGTAAATCTCATATTTGATGAGGGACCACAGGTTCTCTATGGGGTTCAGATCAGGTGAACAAGGAGGCCATGTCATTAGTTTTTCTTCTTTTAGACCCTTTCTTGCAGTCACGCTGTGGAGTACTTGGATGCGTGTGATGGAGCATTGTCCTGCATGAAAATCAGGTTTTTCTTGAAGGATGCGGACTTCTTCCTGTACCACTGCTTGAAGAAGGTGTCTTCCAGAAACTGGCAGTAGGACTGGGAGTTGAGCTTGACTCCATCCTCAACCCGAAAAGGCCCCACAAGCTCATCTTTGATGATAGCAGCCCATACCAGTACCCCACCTCCACCTTGCTGGCGTCTGAGTGGGACTGGAGCTCTCTGGCCTTTACCAATCCAGCCACGGGCCCATCCATCTGGCCCATACCAGTATCCCACCTCCACCTTGCTGGCGTCTGAGTGGGACTGGAGCTCTCTGGCCTTTACCGATCCAGCCACGGGCCCATCCATCTGGCCCATACCAGTACCCCACCTCCACCTTGCTGGCGTCTGAGTGGGACTGGAGCTCTCTGGCCTTTACCGATCCAGCCACGGGCCCATCCATCTGGCCCATACCAGTATCCCACCTCCACCTTGCTGGCGTCTGAGTGGGACTGGAGCTCTCTGGCCTTTACCGATCCAGCCACGGGCCCATCCATCTGGCCCATACCAGTACCCCACCTCCACCTTGCTGGCGTCTGAGTGGGACTGGAGCTCTCTGGCCTTTACCGATCCAGCCACGGGCCCATCCATCTGGCCCATACCATACCCCACCTCCACCTTGCTGGCGTCTGAGTGGGACTGGAGCTCTCTGGCCTTTACCGATCCAGCCACGGGCCCATCCATCTGGCCCATACCATACCCCACCTCCACCTTGCTGGCGTCTGAGTGGGACTGGAGCTCTCTGGCCTTTACCGATCCAGCCATGGGCCCATCCATCTGGCCCATACCAGTACCCCACCTCCACCTTGCTGGCGTCTGAGTGGGACTGGAGCTCTCTGGCCTTTACCGATCCAGCCACGGGCCCATCCATCTGGCCCATACCAGTACCCCACCTCCACCTTGCTGGCGTCTGAGTGGGACTGGAGCTCTCTGGCCTTCACCGATCCAGCCACGGGCCCATCCATCTGGCCCATACCAGTACCCCACCTCCACCTTGCTGGCGTCTGAGTGGGACTGGAGCTCTCTGGCCTTTACCAATCCAGCCATGGGCCCATCCATCTGGCCCATACCAGTACCCCCACCTCCACCTTGCTGGCGTCTGAGTGGGACTGGAGCTCTCTGGCCTTTACCGATCCAGCCACGGGCCCATCCATCTGGCCCATACCAGTACCCCACCTCCACCTTGCTGGCGTCTGAGTGGGACTGGAGCTCTCTGGCCTTCACCGATCCAGCCACGGGCCCATCCATCTGGCCCATACCAGTACCCCACCTCCACCTTGCTGGCGTCTGAGTGGGGCTGGAGCTCTCTGCCCTTTACCGATCCAGCCACGGGCCCATCCATCTGGCCCATACCAGTACCCCACCTCCACCTTGCTGGCGTCTGAGTGGGACTGGAGCTCTCTGGCCTTTACCGATCCAGCCACGGGCCCATCCATCTGGCCCATCCAGACTCACTCTCATTTCATCAGTCCATAAAAGCTTAGAAACATCAGTCTGAGATATTTCTTGGCCCAGTCTTGACGTGTCAGCTTGTGTGTCTTGTTCAGTGGTGGTGGTTTTTCAGCCTTTCTTACCTTGGCCATGTCTCTGAGTATTGCACACCTTGTGCTTTTGGGCACTCCAGTGATGTTGCAGCTCTGAAATATGGCAAAACTGCTGACAAGTGGCATCTTGGCAGCTGCACGCTTGACTTTTCTCAGTTCATGGGCAGTTATTTTGTGCCTTGGTTTTTCCATGTTTCTTGCGACTCTGTTGACTATTTTGAATGAAACGCTTGATTGTTGGATGATCACGCTTCAGAAGCTTGGACATTTTAAGAGTGCTGCATCCCTCTGCAAGATATCTCACTATTTTTGACTTTTCGGAGCCTGTCAAGTCCCTCTATGACCCATTTTACCAAAGGAAAGGAAGTTGCCTAATAATTCTGTTTGCCTAATACACCTGATATAGGGTGATTATGTCATTAGACCACACCCCTTCTGATTACAGAGATGCACATCACCTGATATGCTTAATTGGTAGTAGCTTTGGGCCTATACAGCTTGGAGTAAGACAACATGCATAAAGAGGATGATGTGGTCAGAATACTCATTTGCCTAATAATTCTGCACTCCCTGTACCAGAGCAGGCAGAGACGGGCCATTTCTATTGCAGTTAATAAAGGGTTAAATTCAACTCGTAAAAATATGTAGGAACCCTGAAAAACTGCACCAACACATGAAAGGAGCTCACGTTAAACATCCAATTCTAGTCGTATACTCGTTAACAGCTCTCTCTCTCTCTCTCTCTCTCTCTTTCTCTCTTTCCCTCTCTCTCTTTCTTTTCTCCTTTCCTTTGGTACGTTAAAGATGGCTGGAGGGAGACCCAGCGGGACTACTGGCAATTCTCAGGTAACCCCATCATTATTAAATCATCAATCAAATCAATTATCAGTCATTTCCGGTCGGGATGGACCGATACATCGGCCGGCCAGTATTTAAGGCCGATATTTGTGTTCTTGGCTGGTATCAGCATTGGCCGATACACCGGGTGCGCTGGCTTATACGTGCCCCTTGGCATAATTTCCAGACAGTGCTGGAAGCCTGCAGCTCTGGCCTTTCCAAGCTTTTCATATTAAAAGTTGTAAAATTAGTTTTAGGGATGCACAATGCTAGAGCTGGGAAAAAATTGATACACTGAAATATCGCGATATTTTCATGTGCAGATTTCATATAGAGGTTCAAAAATGCAATACTGATCTATTTTACCAACAAAATTTCGCGAGATTTCGTAAGAGAACGGTGAAATCTCGTGAGATTTCATGACAACCTGCGAGATGTCTTGACTGAACAATGAAATCTTGCGAGATTTCAATAGTAAAATAGATTGATACCACATTTTTACATATTGATATATCAGCAGATGAAAATATCGATATTTCAGTGTATCGATTTTTTCCCCAGCCCTACACAACAATTATCGGGCTGACAATTATTGGGCTGACAATTATCGGGCTGATAATTATCGGGCTGATAATTATCAGGTTGATAATTATCAGCCCGATAATTATCGGGCTGATAACAGGATGTTCTCCTGCTATTGGCTGACGCTGCACAGCTGAGGCTGGTAAAGCTGACATTTTTCAGCTCATGATGGGTGCAGCGAGTGTCCTTCTTCTTCATGAGTTTGATGGCAGTTGGTTACCCGTGTCAGGGAGCATTACCGCCATCACTGAACCATTTTGCATACTCGGTTTTCACATACTGTGCATACTGTTTCTCATTTTGATGCAGTGTAACAGAATTTTGAGTGTGAGTCTGGAAGTAGGCGATTGGGGACACAGCATGCATCTCTGCATGAACTAGATCTTTAAAATGTATTAATTTTTCATTTTTAATGCCTTTTCTCATATTTACAAAAATATTTTTGTTGTATTTTTGGATTATTTTGGGGTTATTTCCCATATAGTATCAAAAATGGTATCGGGTCTCAATGAATGAATGAAATTTACTTATAAAGCACTTTTCATACAAGAATAGCACAAAGTACTTTACATTAAAATCAGCAACATAATGCAACAGCATCCAGCATCCTTAGAACAGGTGTGGAGCATGGTGACAACCCGAGTTCTGGTTCTGGTTCTGGTTCTGATTGGTCTTTGTGCTGCTACATCTGTTGATTCAGTCATTCATTTGACATCATTTTAGCCTCATCAGGATCATCATGTCTGACT
>JALJCO010006394.1:0-77554 GCA_023101725.1 Atherinomorus stipes | reverse complement strand
TCTGTGAATTCTGCTCAGTGAGTCCTTGTTGGGTCCTAAGCCGTGTGTTGGTTTTGCTCTTTTGAGTAAGATGTGTGACACCAAGACTGAGTTTTAACTTTAATGGTTATCCATTAATACATTATAATGGAAACATAATGTAGTGTTATGATTATTAAAGAACATGGGCAGGACGTGTTAAACGTTACAGGCGAACACTGAATAATTTTGGAACCACACCGGTAGATTAAGTTATTTTTTACTTTTTTGGTGTACTGGATCACCCTTCTAACGATGAATCTTTTTGTGGGCTAAGCCCCTGATGATGACGATGTCTAGCTCCGCCCCTGACCCGGCGTGGCATGGATGCTACCAGCTTTAACCCGGCGTGGCATGGATGCTAGCAGCATTAACCCAGTGTGGCATGGATGCTAGCAGCTTTAACCCGGCATGGCATGGATGCTAGCAGCTTTAACCCGGTGTGGCATGGATGCTAGCAGCTTTAACCCGGCGTGGCATGGATGCTAGCAGCTTTAACCCGGCGTGGCACGGATGCTAGCAGCTTTAACCCGGCGTGGCATGGATGCTAGCAGCTTTAACCCGGCGTGGCATGGATGCTAGCAGCTTTAACCCGGCGTGGCATGGATGCTAGCAGCTTTAACCCGGCGTGGCATGGATGCTAGCAGCTTTAACCCGGTGGCATGGATGCTAGCAGCTTTAACCCGGCGTGGCATGGTGCTAGCAGCTTTAACCCGGCGTGGCATGGATGCTAGCAGCTTTAACCCGGCGTGGCATGGATGCTAGCAGCTTTAACCCGGCGTGGCATGGATGCTACCAGCTTTAACCCGGCATGGCATGGATGCTAGCAGCTTTAACCCGGCGTGGCATGGATGCTAGCAGCTTGTGGCATATCTCAGCTGTTATGGAAGACCAGCATGCTTCCATCACAGCCTTGAGCTCTTCTTTATTGTTTGGTCTCTTCCCGTTCAGCTTTCTCTGACGATGCCCCACATGTTTTCAATGGGGTTCAGGTCAGGTGGGTTTGCGGGCCAATCCAGCATGGTGATCCATGGTTGTTGAAGCAGGATTTGGTAGTTTTGGCAGTGTGGGCAGGTGCCAAGTCCTGCTGGAAGATGAAGTCTGCATCCCCATACAGCTGGTCCACTGAAGCAAGCATGAAGGTCTCCAAAATGTCCTGCTAGACGGCTGCATTGATGCTGGACTTGATGAAGCTCACAGTTCCATTCCTTATGAAGTCCTCCACACGTCTGAAAGGCCCTTTCCTGACCATCTTCTCCAGGCTGCTGTCAGCCCTCCGGCTTCTACACCGTTTTCTTCCACACTTCTTCCTTCCACTTAACTGTCCATTAATGTGCTTTGAGACACTCTGAGAACATCCAGCTTCTTTTCTATCACTTTTTGTGTCTTTCCTCCTTGTGCAGGGAGTCAATGATGGTTTTCTGCACAACTGTCAGATCAGCATCTTCCCCATGATTGTGAATTCTTCTAAACCAAGACAGAGACTTTTTAAAGGCTCAGGGTACTTATGGAGGTGTTTTAGATTAATTACCTAATTTGAATGTGACACTCTGAACCTACAATACTGAAGCTTTTCACAGTATTCAAATTTTTTGAGCTTTTGAATTTGAGGTTTTCTAAGTCGTAATCAGCAACATCCAAAGAATCAAAAGCGTGAAATATATTGATTCACATATTATTTGTCTATACAATACTATATGTAAATTGCATCTTTTAGGTTGAATTAAAGAAATACTAGCCTGGTCCACCAGCCTGACTAACGCCATGTATGAGATACACGGCAGGTCAGTCTGGTTCCTCCGCTGGAGACTGATTTCCAATGCGAGACGAGAGGCGGGACTAACAGGGGGAAAGTGAACCGGAGAGAACCAATCAGAAAACATGGAAGTGACTGTAGCTGGCGTAGTTCGGCACTCTGTTGCTACGTTGCTATGGCAACGCCGGAAGTCAGTGTTTACACGTTGTTTTTCTCTCTATTTAATGTAATTTTCTTGTGTATATTAACATAGAATGTTTGGTTTTATTATCATAAATACTCTGTTACATGTCAGCATTGTTTATTGCTGAACTACTAATATGAGAAAGCGTTTGTGTCGCACGTCATGTGACTATGACCCGGAAGCTGTTAGTTACGCACCAAAACAGAGCAAAAACAGCGGTGGAGACGTCGGAGGAGTTTTACGTTCCTGTTAATAATTCTACTGCTGCGCTGTGATTGGTCCGGTCAATTTTTTACCGGAGTGGAAATCACTTCCCATTGGAGGGAACCCAGACTGACTTGCCGTGTATCTCATACATGGCGTTGGTCAGGCTGGTGTACCAGGCTACGGAAATACATGAACTTTTCAGAATATTCTAATTTTTTGGGTAGTACCTGTATGTGTACTTAGAATGCAAAGTAATGGTTTAAAAAACTCTAAATGGATATTATACAAAATCAATTAAAACATTAAGCATTTTATTATGTCGACAAAAAGATATTGTTTCCCAGAAAAAAAAACAGTTTTGTTAAAAGAATACAAAATGGGGGGGGTTGCACCAGTACATTGTTGAACAGCCAAGACCTTAGTTTTTAAAAACATGCCATTAGATTTTGTGATTAACTACTAATTTTTTTTTCTAAATTAAAAACGGTTTTATCCAAATTCCCAAGAATCACTGATTTTCTGTTTTATGATTACTAAATAAATCTGTTTCTGCCAAAATTAACTAAAATATTTAGCAATGAAAAGTTAAAATGGTTGGCATATACTGGTGTGATCTACATAAGTCCTGTAAGTGCCATAAAACCAACAAACAACATACTAAAAGAAAGATGGGACACTTTGTAGATGTAAATAAAAACAGAATGCAGTGACCTCCAAATCTCATCCACCGTTTATTCCCAGTAGAACATAAACAACATGTCAGATGTTGAAACTGAGACATTTTATCATTTCATAGAAAATATGAGCTGATTAAGAATCTGATGGCAGCAACGTAAACGTATCTGTAGACAAAAATGGAACAGCGTCACTGTATACAATGCTCTCTGGACTGCAGGCAGACCAGTGCAGCAGCTGGTCTTTGGACTGTAGGCGGACCGGTTCAGCAGCCTGACTCTGGACTGCAGACGGGCCAGTTCAGCAGCCTGACTCTGGACTGCAGACGGGCCAGTTCAGCAGCCTGACTCTGGACTGCAGACGGGCCAGTTCAGCAGCTGGACTTTGGACTGTAGGCGGACCAGTTCAGCAGCCGGACTTTGGACTGTAGGCGGACCAGTTCAGTAGCCGGACTCTGGACTGCAGGTGGACCAGTTCAGCAGCTGGACTTTGGACTGTAAGCGGACCAGTTCAGTAGCCGGACTCTGGACTGCAGGTGGACCAGTTCAGCAGCTGGACTTTGGACTGTAGGCGGACCAGTTCAGCAGCCGGACTTTGGACTGTAGGCAGACCAGTTCAGCAGCCGGACTTTGGACTGTAGGCAGACCAGTTCAGCAGTCGGACTTTGGACTGTAGGCGGACCAGTTCAGCAGCCAGACTTTGGACTGTAGGCGGACCAGTTCAGTAGCTGGACTTTGAACTGTAGGCGGACCAGTTCAGCAGCTGGACTCTGGACTGTAGGCGGACCAGTTCAGTAGCCGGACTCTGTACTGCAGGTGGACCAGTTCAGCAGCTGGACTCTGGACTGCAGAGAGGCCAGTTCAGCAGCTGGACTCTGGACTGCAGGCGGACCAGTTCAGTAGCCAAACTCTGGACTTCAGGCAGACCAGTTCAGCAGCCGGACTTTGGACTCTAGGCAGACCAGTTCAGCAGCCAGATTTGGACTTTAGGTGGACCAGTTCAGCAGCCAGACTTTGGACTGTAGGCAGACCAGTTCAGCAGCCAGACTTTGGACTTTAGGTGGACCAGTTCAGCAGCCAGACTTCGGACTGTAGGCAGACCAGTTCAGCAGCCAGACTTTGGACTTTAGGCGGACCAGTTCAGCAGCCGGACTTTGGACTGTAGGGAGACCAGTTCAGCAGCCGGACTTTGGACTGTACGCGGACCAGTTCAGCGGCTGGACTTTGGACTGTAGGCGGACCAGTTCAGCAGCTGGACTTTGGACTGCAGGCGGACCAGTTCAGTAGCTGGACCTTGAACTGTAGGGAGACCAGTTCAGCAGCCGGACTTTGGACTGTAGGCGGACCAGTTCAGCGGCTGGACTTTGGACTGTAGGTGGACCAGTTCAGCAGCTGGACTTTGGACTGCAGGCGGACCAGTTCAGTAGCTGGACTTTGAACTGCAGAGAGGCCAGTTCAGCAGCCTGACTCTGGACTGCAGACGGGCCAGTTCAGCAGCTGGACTTTGGACTGTAGGCAAACCGGTCAGCAGCCGGACTTTGGACTGTAGGCGGAACAGTTCAGCAGCCGGACTTTGGACTGTAGGCAGACCAGTTCAGTAGCCGGACTTTGAACTGTAGACGGGCCAGTTCAGCAGCTGGACTCTGGACTGCAGAGAGGCCAGTTCAGCAGCTGGACTCTGGACTGCAGGCGGACCAGTTCAGTAGCCAAACTCTGGACTGTAGGCAGACCAGTTCAGCAGCCGGACTTTGGACTGTAGGCAGACCAGTTCGGCAGCCAGACTTTGGACTTTAGGCGGACCAGTTCAGCAGCCGGACTTTGGACTGTAGGGAGACCAGTTCAGCAGCCGGACTTTGGACTGTAGGCGGACCAGTTCAGCGGCTGGACTTTGGACTGTAGGCGGACCAGTTCAGCGGCTGGACTTTGGACTGGAGGCGGACCAGTTCAACAGCCGGACTTTGGACTGTAGGCAGACCAGTTCAGCAACTGGACTCTGGACTGTAGGTGGACCAGTTCAGCAGCAGGACTTTGGACTGGAGGCGGAGCAGTCAGCACCACTTTGCGGAGGGCAGTTCAGCAACCGGACTTTGGACTCTAGGCGGACCAGTTCAGCGGCTGGACTTTGGACTGTAGGCGGACCAGTTCAGCGGCTGGACTTTGGACTGTAGGCGGACCAGTTCAGCAGCCGGACTCTGGACTGCAGGCGGACCAGTTCAGCAGCTGGACTTTGGACTGCAGGCGGACCAGTTCAGCAGCCGGACTCTGGACTGCAGGCGGACCAGTTCAGCAGCTGGACTTTGGACTGTAGGCGGACCAGTTCAGCAGCCGGACTTTGGACTGTAGGCGGACCAGTTCAGCAACCGGACTTTGGACTGTAGGCGGACCAGTTCAGCAGCCGGACTTTGGACTGTAGGCGGAGCAGTTCAGCAACCAGACTTTGGACTGTAGGAGGAGCAGTTCAGCAACCGGACTCTGGACTGTAGGCGGAGCAGTTCAGCAACCAGACTTTGGACTGTAGGCAGACCAGTTCAGCAGCCGGACTCTGGACTGTAGGCAGACCAGTTCAGCAACTGGACTCTGGACTGTAGGCGGACCAGTTCAGCAGCAGGACTTTGGACTGGAGGCGGACCAGTTCAGCAGCCGGACTTTGGACTGTAGGCGGAGCAGTTCAGCAACCAGACTTTGGACTGTAAGCGGACCAGTTCAGCAGCCGGACTTTGGACTGTAGGCGGACCAGTTCAGCGGCTGGACTTTGGACTGGAGGCGGACCAGTTCAGCGGCCGGACTTTGGACTTTAGGTGGACCAGTTCAGCAGGTCTCTGGACTGTAGGCGGACCAGTCCAGAGACCTGCTGCTGAACTGCATGGTGTTCATGTTCCACTTGGAATGAAATATGGGTTGATGAGGTTTGGAAATCATAGTATTCTGTTTTTGTTGACATTTCTGAATAGGGTCGCAGCTTTGTGAAGTGTAGATGTGTGTCATCAGCATGCAGCAGAAATCAGTGACAGCTGAAGTCGCTCTTCCAGCATCTTCATCATCATCATCTGCTGTGCTGGCCTGCCCAGCATGTACGCTGTACTGGGGATGATGGTTGTTTTTGTTGCTGAAATGGTTCACCTCAGGTGACATTGGCTCTCTGCCCAACAGCGTGGTCTCACAGTGGGTTTGTGCCCTGCTGGGCCGGTGATGAGAATAGCTGCCCTTTCAGAAATTCTTGGAATTTTCTTCTGGCACTGCCAGCCTCCGTAACTGTGCATGTAAGATGGTTTCATTGTACAAGATCTGCTGAATATCAACATTTTTGTCAGGATTTACTTTGCACTCTGTCATTTTAAAAAGTGATTAAAAAACATTGAAATACTGTATCTATGTATTTTATTATTTATTTCCTTTTATAATGACAGCTCAGACTTTGGCAAACAGATGAAATTAGGGATGCATGATATTGGAATTTTGAGCGATATCTGATAAGCACCATGTGGCCAAGTACCGATATCGATGCTGATATTAAAGCTGAAAAAAAAATAAGAAGTCATTGCAAATAGCAGTTTTGTTATCCCTTTCTGACACTTTAAAAAAAATAGGGGTGGGAAAAAATATTGATACACTGAAATATTGCAATATTTTCACATGCCGATATCACATCGATATATAAAAACCCAGCATCGATCTATTTTACTTACAAAATTTCACGAGATTTCATCGATCTTTTACAAAATCTCATGATATTTTGTGAATTCCCGCGAGATTTCATAATATAACAATGAAATATCGCGAGATTTTGTTAGTAAGATAGATGGATACCGCGTTTTTAAATGACAATGCATCAGCATATGAAAATATCGTGACATTTTTGTGAATTCTCGTGAGATTTTGTAGCAGAACAATAAGATACTGCGAGATTTCGTTAGTAAAATAGAACGATACTGGAAGCCGTTTTCAAATGTCAATGTGATATCAGCATATGAAAATATTGCAATTTTTTAGTGTAGTTTTAAAGTCTGTAAATAAAAAAGTTTTTGAAGAAGAAAAAGTTTTGGGTTTTTTTTTCCTTAACTTTAGAAACAGCAGGCTGATCGGTTAAATATCGGTTAAATATCAGTGGGGTGGCTTGTGTCCAATACTCAGTTTTAAGGCGGATATAGGCCGATACCGATAGAGGGGGTGATTATATCGTGCATCCCTACATAAAATCGCTCTAAACTGCCCAGTCTAGCACCGACTCTTTTTCAGGTTAATCTTTACTGTGGAAGTTTTGCATTAGAAGCATAAAGTGGGATTATTTGGGATATTTCTGTCTGAAGCCAGATGGAGTCATTCCTCCATCGTACTAGACAACTTCCTTCCAGTCTGCTGGGGCCTCTTTTAGTCATTTAACACTCCATTTGGCCCCTGGCTTGTTTGACTTGGTCATCAGTTCGGCAGTAAACCACAATATTTATTTATTATTCTTTCCTGGAGATAGTAGTAGCGTCTGGAGTGTATTAATCCTTGTTTTGTGCTTGTTTTGGCCAGGCAGCATGTCAGCCGAGAGACATCTGGAAGTGACGGCGATGGCAGACAGCGTGCCTTTTCTCGGCGTGGAGGACCTCAGGGAGATCTTGACAGCAGTTCTTCACAGAAAGGCCTCGACTGTGCAAGACTGCAGGCCTCTTAAAGTCACAAACTACCTCCAAGTGAGAGATGCTGGGAATTAAGCCTTGACGGCATCACTGGCCTTTTGTTTTGCTCATTAAGCTCTCCCCCCCTACAGGGTGAGGCAGTTCGGCTGGCCCGTCAGCTGCCGGCACATTTATGTCGAGAAGACGTGGAGGCAACCGTGCGGCGGATGGAAAGGCAGCTGGGTGACGGCAAGCGGACCTGCATTCATGGACGACCGTTCCTCCACCACCTAACGGACCTCCCCACCACAGATAAAGAGGCCAAGGCCCTGTTCAGGCCTCTGGACTTGTGACAGATCAGACCACGTACACACAGCAACTAAACTGGCTCATTCTAGTTCAGCTCATTTTTGCTCCTCAGTTTGTTGCCATTTACAACCAGAGTAGCAGATTCATGAGATGAGCTACGTGTAACGGTAGAATAAAACGTTGATGCAAAGTTTAGGATTCCAACAAATCATCAAACACAAGCGCAATGACTTGATGCACTGCCAAAACTCAAATCTTAGCAAATATATTTTTCTAATTTCTGGTCAAAATACTTCATCACACTGAAAATAAGACAAAATGACTTAAATAGAAACATTTCAGTGAGAAATACACACATCAGCCACTTTATCAGGTACACCTGTCCAACTGCTCGTTAACGCAAATTTCTAATCAGCCAATCACATGGCAGCAACTCAATGCATTTAGGCATGTAGACATGGTGAAGACGATCTGCTGCAGTTCAAACCAGCATCAGAATGAGGAAGAAAGGTGATTTAAGTGGCTTTGAAAGTGGTATTGCAGAAACTGCTGATCTACTGGGATTTTCCTGCACAACCATCTCTAGGGTTTACAGAGAATGGTCCCAAAAAGAGAAAATATCCAGTGAGCAGCAGTTCTGTGGGCGCAAATGCCTTGTTGATGCCAGAGGTCAGAGGAGAATGGCCAGACTGGTTCCAGCTGATAAAAAGGCAACAGTAACTCAAATAAGCACTTGTTCCAACCGAAGTTTGCAGAAGAGCATCTCTGAATGCACAACACATCCAACCTGGAAGCAGATGGGCTACAGCAGCAGAAGACCACACCGGGTGCCACTCCTGTCAGCTAAGAACAGGAAACTGAGGCTACAATTCACACAGACTCACCAACATTGGACAATAGAAGATGGAGAAATGTTGCCTTGTCTGATGAGTCTCCATTTCTGCTACCAGATTCAGATGTATGCTCAGAATTTGGTGTCAACAACATGAAAGCATGGATCCATCCTGCCTTGTATCAACAGTTCAGCTTGGTGGTGGTGGTGTAATGGTGTGGGAGAGATTTTCTTGGCACACTTTGGGCCCCTTAGTACCAACGTGGCGGTTTAACCACCACAGCCTACCTGAGTATTGTTGCTGACCATGTCCATCCCTTTATGACCACAGTGCAGCATCCTCTGATGCTGCTTCCAGCAGGAGAACGCGCCATGTCATAAAGATGACATCATCCAGCAGGAGAACGCGCCATGTCATAAAGCAGGAATCATCTCAGACTAGTTTTGGAACATGACAATGAGTTCATTGTACTCAAATGGCCTCCACAGTCACCAGATCTCAATCCAACAGAGCAGCTTTGGGATGTGGTGGAACAGGAGGTTCGTGACTGCGTGATGATGTCATGTCAACATGGAGCAAAATCTAAGGGAATGTTTCCAGCACCTTGTTGAATCTATGCCACCAAGGATTAAGGCAGTTCTGAAGGTGAAAGGGGTCCAACCCGGTACTAGCAAGCTGTACCTAATAAAGTGGCCGGTGAGTGTAAGATCTTTTTTTAAGACAATGCGTCTTATTTCAAGAAATTTTATCAAGACAGTTTTACTTGTTCTATTGGCAGAATTGTTTTGCTTATTACAAGCAAAAAAAAAATCTTGGCCACTCTTAAAATAAGTAAAAAAAGAAAAAAAAGTGTTTTTTGCACATAATAAGCAAAAAAAAATTCTGCCAATAGAACAAGTAAAATTTTCTTTATAAGATTTCTTGAAATAAGATGCATTGTCTCAAAACAAGTTTTTATATCTCACTGAAATGTTTTTCTTAAAGTAAATTTGTCTTATTTTGAGTGTGATGAGATATTTTGACTAGAAATTTTAAAAATATACTTGCAAAGATCTGAGTTTTTGAAGTGTGAGGAAAGTTAAGAATTAATGATACCCATCAGTGTTGGCACATCATGACTCATCCAGGTATTTAAGTAAGAAAACACAGAACTGGGGCCATCCAGGTCTAAAGCCAAGTTTCAGTGAGCAGATTTTTCAGTTTAGATCAGAATCATTCAGTCACATCCACAGCTCTGCATTGACTCTACCTCATCTAAGTTCTTCTGCTGGTTTAACAATAAACAAACTTCTCTTGTGCAGCTCAGTTTATTGACTACTGCACACACTCAAAACAGAAACATGAACTGTTTTAAAGTTATTTGATCAACTTTAGGGGGCATTCAGAACGCATAGTCCGCAAGTCTCGGTACGTTTGGGGACTCTGTTCAGTTGGGGGCGGGGGTGGTCTTCCAGACCGAGATCGCGTTCACGTTGCACTATTGCCAAATGAGCCAAACAGGACAAGAGTGAGAATCTCGGGTGGCGCTGCTTCCGGATTCACCGTAGGTGAGGACAAGACGCACGTACAAGAAGATTCTCACAACTTCTGTTTCCTCCTCAAAGCGACATTATTTTTGTACGAGGAGCTGGATATGATGTCATCAGATCAAATATCGATAAAAGCTTTTACTTCCTCGTAACTCCACGTCTGACCACGAGCCATCTTTATCAGTACTGCAGTCCCACACGTGTTTGTTGTCGTAGCGTTTACCCACGTTGTCCAACGTTTGACCCACAATGCCAATGCAATTTGTAATCCACTTCCTGCCTTTGGTTCGCTTGAATCGGACCGAGACCTGCGTTTGCAGGCAGACCGAGTCCGGTTGTTTGTTGCGGATCAGAGTCCGTTTGCGCATTCACAACTCCCCTAAACAAAGCGGACTTTCCGAACAAACGGACTCTGATTCGAATCAAAAAAGCTTTGTGTATGCGCCCTAAAAGAGAGGAATGAAATGAGATGGTTGGTGGACTCAGAACATGATGGGAAGTGAGAATGAATTTCAGCTGGTTCGTTACTCCACTGGGCCAGTTTGAAGAGACTCAAAGAAATATAATGTATGTATTGAGAAATATATGTAAGGGTTGTTTCGTTAAGTTTTTGTGTAAATTTACATTTGTGTGGTTGTGCAGAGCACCTCCACCTGCAGAGCCATTCTGGAAGAAGGTGGTGGAATGACTCGCTTTACAACCCAAAACCAGCGACTTGATTAAAAGGGGGGAGTAGCTTGTGGGGAGTGGGTTGCCTAGTGGTAGCGTGCAGCTCCAGCAGAACAACGTGAGGGATGTGTGGTCGGGAATGAAGAAAATCACTGGCTTCAAGTTAAAGGGGGACCAGACTGATGGAGGTCTGGACAGAGCTAACGAACTGAACATGTTCTTCAATAGGTTCAGTTCCCCCCTGCCGACAACCCAACACACCACACACCCTCCATGAGCCCACAGCTTTCCTGTCCCACCTCCTCTCTGTCACCCTGCACCTCAGTCATGGACCTGAACACAGCCTCATCTCCCCCCACATCAGGACATCCTGAGACCTCCTCTGTCTCCACATCAGGACATCCTGAGACCTCCTCTGTCTCCACTTCTCCAGCCTGACTGTCTCCTGTGACCAGGTCAAGAAACAACTAGAGAAACTGAACCGGAACAAGGCTGCAGGTCCAGATGGTGTCAGTCCCAGAGTTCTCCAGACCTGCTCAGAACAACTATGTCCGGTTCTCCAGCACCTTTTAACACCAGCCTGAGACAGAACAGAGTTCCTGTGCTGTGGAAAGCATCCTGTCTTGTTCCTGTCCCTAAAAAACACAACCAGCTGAACCAAATGACTACAGACCAGTTGCCCTGACATCTCACATCATGAAAGTCCCTGACGAGACTCTTACTGGCTCACCTCAACAAGCAAGTGAACACCTTTCAGGACCCATTACAGTTCGCATATCGTAATGGGCTTGGGGTTGAAGACGCCATCATCTTCCTGCTTCAGAGAGCCCACTCTCATCTGGACCAGTCAGGCAGCACTTTGAGGGTCATGTTCTTTGATTTTTCAAGTGCATTTAATACTATTCAGCTGCTTTGCTATGTGAGAAGCTCCATAACTTCCAGGTGGATCCTCCACAACCACCTGGATTTATGACTACCTAACAAACAGACCACAGTTTGTGAGACTGAAAGGTTGTGTGTCTGAGATGGTGATCAGCAGCACTGGAGCACCACAAGGAACTGTACTCTCACCATTCCTCTTTACACTGTACACCTCAGACTTCCAGTACAACTCTGATCCTGTCATCTGCAGAAATACTCTGATGACTCTGCAGTTGTGGGGTGTATCAGTGATGGACAAGAAGCAGAGTCAGAATCAGAGACTTGAAGAAACTAAACAAGCTGATTAGGAAAGCTGGTTCTGTGCTGGGGAGAACTCTGGAGCCCCTTGAGATGATCTTTCAGAAAAGAATGCTGCAAAAACACAACAGACTACACGTCAAATTAGTGCAATAAAGAATTTGGATGGAAATATAGTCACTTCACATAAAGAGATTAACACTGTGTTTAAGGAATTCTATTCAAAACTTTATTCTACAGAAGGTGAGTTTCAGGTGAACAGAGTGAAGGAATTTTTTGCACATCTTCAGCTTCTCAAAATTTCTGAAGATGTTGCAAAAAACTCAGAATGCCCCATAGCTTTAGAGGAATTGATCAAAGTTGTGAATATGCTACCCAATGGGAGAAGTCCAGGCATCGATGGGATACCCAATGAGTTTTATAATTCATTTGCTCCTGAACTTTGTCCAGAAACTTTAAAAGTATTGAATGCTGCAGTAATCTCTCAACAATTACCCCAATCAACGACTGAATCTTTAATTACACTTATTTTAAAAAAAGGGAATGACCCTCTGGAGTGCAGCAGCTACAGGCCTATTAGTCTGTTATGCTGTGTTAAGATCTTTACAAAAATCCTTGCTCTGAGAATTAACAAATTTGTAAGTAAAATAATACACCCCTCGTTTGTTAAGGGTAGATCTTCTTCTAACAGCCTACAGCGCCTTTGACATCTTGTCTGGAAGTGTCAAGACATAAATGACCCTGCTGCTTTGTCACTTGATGCCGAAAAGGCGTTCGATCGAGTCAATTGGGAGTACTTGTATTTTACGCTTGACAAATTTGGATTTGGAATATTATTCCAGAATGTTATTAAGATGTTATATACAAGACCGAAAGCCATAGTGACAACCAACGACCTGAGATCAGGGTGACCCGCTGTCCCCCCTCCTTTTCATCACTGCACTTGAACCTTTGGCTCAGGCCATCAGACAGGACAACAAAATAAAAGGTATCCAGATGGGGGGGCCATGACAATAAAATGTTGATTTTTGCAGAAGACCTCCTGATTCTGTTATCAGACCCACAAAGATCAGTGCCATCATTATTAGATTTGATCGATGTGTTTTCAGAACTGTCAGGATATAAAATGAATTGGGCAAAGAGCGAAGTGATGCCATCGATAAAGAACTGTTTTCGTAGCCATTTTAGTAACTGCAAATTTAAATGGGTCCCGAAAAATATTAAATATCCGGGCATACTTTTGAATCCAGGCTTGGAAGATGTTGCAATTGAAAACTTTGAACCCCTATCTCTTGCTAAAAGGGGGGATAAACTTCAAATTTCTCTATGGGGTAGGATACAGGCAATAAAAATGGTAATTTCTCCTAAGTTGAACTACCTTTTCAGTGCTCTCCCAATTACAGTTCCACAACCCATATTTAAAGATTTGGATAAGACAATCAGTCGCTTTGTATGGGCCGGAAAGACATCTATAATGACTCTTCAAAAACTTCAAGTCAGTACAACACACGGGGGTTTGCGGCTGCCTAATCTACAATTATATCATGATGCATTTACCTGTGCACAAATAGCAACACTTTTTGCGAGCTGCAGCTTCAAGCCATTCTGGGTAGATCTGGAAGATGAAGTCGCTGCCCCATTTAAAGCCGTAGATTACCTGTCTCAAAATCCAATTTTAATCGTCAAGTCCAATCCTGTTATAATGCAGTGTGGCTAAATCTTAATAAAAAGAAGAAAACATGCCGTTTTTTGATGGGCTCAGCATCCATTTGGAACAACCCTAAACTAAAAATTAGAGGAAAGAGTTTCTTTTGGTAAAGATGGCATAGTAAGGGGATTTCCACAATCAGCCAGCTTTTCTGCGATAATACATTCAGGAATTCACTTCTTTCTGGGTTCTCATGGTGTTTCTAAGGTGAATTGGGAGGTGATCCCTGGATCCAAACCATGGATAGTGGTGTCCATCATCGTCATCAACCAATGGCTTCCTGAGTTATTTACCTCACCTCTATGAAAACACCTGGAAAACTACCCAGGTTCACTTGTTTTAGCTTCTAATGTTGCTCAGTTCCTCATCAGACATTATTTACTCATTCCAGATGAACTGGCTGCTATTCTTTGGTTTCCACTGAAGCCAACATGGTTTTCTTCTAGGAGGAGATCACATTTACATTTTCGGTTGTGTTCCGTGGTGCTTTCACTGACACAGTAACAGATCTGGATTCTGACTCTTCTGCAGTAATCTCACATGTCTCAGCTTTCTGTAGAGACCAGGATTACAACACAGCCCAGGTAGCTGTGAAGACATACAGTCATCCTCAGAGTTATTCATACCCTCCAATCACAGAAAACAGTCATCCAAATAAAGGGAAACTAAAGAAACTAATAATAAATACAAATTAACAAAATTATAATTTCGTGAAATAAATTATTGCTTTTGAATTGTGGTTGGAAATAATAATTTTAAAAAAAAAAAGTCCCAGACACCAAAAATACCAACATACCTGTCAGCAGGTGCACACGTCTGATTGGACGTTACAGAAAACACCTGATTGCAGTGATTGTCTCAAAATGTTGCTCAACAACATTTTAGCTTCAGAGCCCCATCATGCTTGTTTACTTGTTTTATTTTTTGTATTTGTTTTTAATATTTCTGTTAAACCACAGTTCAAAATTAATGTCGTGATTTTCATAGAATTTTTATTTATTATCACTTTTGTCAATTTCATCTTATTTCACCAACAGCTGATTTTTCTCCCCCTTCTTTAATTGGAGGGTGTGAATAATTTGGAGGACAACTGCACCTCATTTATTTTGGGTCATTTTGGACAGCAAGCAGGAAAAAAACAAGCATGAGGAGATTAACTAGTGATCCAAATAAAACATTGCTGTACAAAATGGATTATACTTTACTTGTGAATGACTAAAACATCTCTAATGGTGTCAGAGGTGGTAGCAGATAGGCTCATACGCAGGTTGCTCATGCTTCTAACAGTCTAATGTTCTGGTTTGGTTGAGCAGTTTCTGGTATACTTAACATTTTCTTGGATTAACAACAGCAGCCTTTTAAACTGCAGACGGACATCTGACTCCTCAACTTGATTTCTGTCCAGAAGCCAGAGTATCTCGCTCTCGCCTGGCTTCATTGTGGCACCGTTGGAATGGGTGTTGGCACGCTTCAGAGCCAGAGAAGGACGCCGTGCCAGCTACTGCCCATAACTCTTTTACCTCAATTAGTGCCAGCCGCCCAGCCTCGAGTATTGACAGATAGTTGTATATTATCCCGGCTGCATTAAATGCCTCACAGATTTGTGCTGTAATTTCAACCACAAAGTTTAGCAAATCCTTGACAGTGTGCTAATTTGTGGCCATGCTGCTTTCTAAAGACATTGCTGTATTATGCCAGCCCTCTGTTTTTTCTGGTGATGCTTGAGGAGAAGCAAATTGCTGAAAACATGAGGTGTTGGCAGGAAATAAAAGTTTTTCTGAGCAGGTTGTTGCATGGAAACAAGGCTGTAATGTCCCTGCAGACCTGTTGACCATCTTCAGCCAGACACAGTTCTCATTAATCATCAGTTCATATGGACACTGAACCGCAGCATATGGAAAGTGCAACGCGATCACTCAACTTATGATAATATTATAGTTAGTCCTGTGAAAGGTCAAACCGCAGCACGCAGCTTGTTTTACGTGCTCTGCTGAGAGGCCACAGATGGCTTCAGCATTGCAGCAGCTCTGCAGCGTGCCTCTGGGAAAGGCATAAACACCAAGGACCCGTGCCCCCCCTTCGACCCCTCTCTCTCTCCTGTACGAACCCTTGTTTGAAACGTCTGACTGCTGGATATGTGCTACTCAGAAATGTGTGCAGCAGCAGAATCTGCTCAAACGCGCTACCTTTGGCATCCAGGGACATATCGGAGTAATTAGGGAGGATTAAGTGATGGTCATCTTTTGACCATGTGATCATACTTTTACGAGGTCAGCAACGGTTCGTTTTGCCAGCTGTCTTTAAAAAACACCTGTTGCACCCTTTTTTGAAATATATTTTCTTCTGTGAAATTTGAGTTATTTGTGAGTGATTAACCCAACCTGACTGGGACAGGGAATTGCTTTGGTATGCTAGCAGAATGTTTCACTTATTCATGTCACATTCGGCGTCATCGAGATCGTTTTCTGCTCTCCTGTTACTGCCTTAATGTGCAGAGCCACTGCTGCTCAGGTCGTATTCAGCAGCCAGAGCAACTACACACCCCTCATAACCCACAAGTAACCATAGACTTTAACAGAGTCATCAAAATTGAAATAAAATGACATGAACTATATTTAACACCTTTCCCGCTCTATTTTTGGAACCGTTATGAGAAGTGGCCATATAGAATACACGGAAAACGGACCACCTGCTTCTATTTGGAAACATAAAACGAGATGGACATCTTTATATTCTACTGGGAATGCACGAACATATAAAGTTTCCTGTGTCAGCTTTATGTATGTGGTGGTCAGGTTAATAAAAGGACCAAAAAACCAGAGCTCTTTAGTCCAAAGCTAATTTTAATCACTGTCCAGTTCATTAAATGATATAGCCCTTAACTATAATATTTAGTATTTTTCAGCTGGAGGAGTTTCTCCGTGCAGATTTGACATAAATCTGAATCGGGAATTGTTTAAGTGAGCATTAACATGTGTACATGGAGGCACATGAAAAACAAAAAATGCCCTCTATTCATTGTTGGGTTATTTTAACCCAGAAGTTTGGTTATATTGACTATAATGTTGGGTTATTAACCCAGAAGTTGGGTTATATTGACTATAATGTTGGGTTATTAACCCAGAAGTTGAGTTATACTGTCTACAATGTTGGGTTATTAACCCAGAAGTTGAGTTATATTGACTACAATGTTGGGTTATTAACCCAGAAGTTGAGTTATATTGACTATAATGTTGGGTTATTAACCCAGAAGTTGGGTTATATTGACTATAATGTTGGGTTATTAACCCAGAAGTTGGGTTATATTGACTACAATGTTGGGTTATTAACCCAGAAGTTGAGTTATATTGACTACAATGTTGGGTTATTAACCCAGAAGTTGAGTTATATTGACTATAATGTTGGGTTATTAACCCAGAAGTTGGGTTATATTGACTATAATGTTGGGTTATTAACCCAGAAGTTGGGTTATATTGACTACAATGTTGGGTTATTAACCCAGAAGTTGGGTTATATTGACTACAATGTTGGGTTATTAACCCAGACGTTGAGTTATATTGACTACAATGTTGGGTTATTAACCCAGAAGTTGGGTTATATTGACTACAATGTTGGGTTATTAACCCAGAAGTTGAGTTATATTGACTATAATGTTGGGTTATTAACCCAGAAGTTGGGTTATATTGACTATAATGTTGGGTTATTAACCCAGAAGTTGGGTTATATTGACTACAATGTTGGGTTATTAACCCAGAAGTTGAGTTATATTGACTACAATGTTGGGTTATTAACCCAGAAGTTGGGTTATATTGACTATAATGTTGGGTTATTAACCCAGAAGTTGAGTTATATTGACTACAATGTTGGGTTATTAACCCAGAAGTTGAGTTATATTGACTACAATGTTGGGTTATTAACCCAGAAGTTGAGTTATATTGACTACAATGTTGGGTTATTAACCCAGAAGTTGGGTTATATTGACTATAATGTTGGGTTATTAACCCAGAAGTTGGGTTATATTGACTACAATGTTGGGTTATTAACCCAGAAGTTGAGTTATATTGACTACAATGTTGGGTTATTAACCCAGAAGTTGGGTTATATTGACTACAATGTTGGGTTATTAACCCAGAAGTTGAGTTATATTGACTACAATGTTGGGTTATTAACCCAGAAGTTGGGTTATATTGACTATAATGTTGGGTTATTAACCCAGAAGTTGGGTTATATTGACTACAATGTTGGGTTATTAACCCAGAAGTTGAGTTATATTGACTACAATGTTGGGTTATTAACCCAGAAGTTGAGTTATATTGACTACAATGTTGGGTTATTATCCCAGAAGTTGAGTTATATTGACTACAATGTTGGGTTATTAACCAAGAAGTTGGGTTATATTGACCAAAATGTTGGGTTATTTTTACCCTGAACAGTGGCGTGCACAGGTAGACACTATGTGGTGCTAGAGAACCTGCCCGTTGCCCTCTGGACCTAGTAAGTGCCCTTTTGGAAGTTCTTTTTGTTTGTTTGTTTGTTTTTCACAGTGTATGTGGCCCATGTGGAGATGATCACCTAAAAAAAAGCTCGGTAATTGAAAGGGTGTGATAATAATGTTCTCTCCAAACCCCTCCCCTCCCCACCCGCGCTCGCTTCTCTTTCCTGGTCAACATGAAAGCACAGAGTGAACACAAACGAGCAGCAGACATGCACAGCTGCAACTCACGACCCAGCTCCTCCCATGCCCCACCAACCAGGTAATGCAGAAATGAGTGGAGTCGAGTGTACGTTTACCACCTCATGTGGCCTCTGCTGTCAGTTATAACTTGCGAAGTAGCCCTCTACTGCACCGCACAGCTGAGCAGAAATTAGCTGACAGCTCACCTGCTAAACAAATTAGACTCTAGACAAAATCAATGGATATGACGTGATGCAAACCAGTAGACTTTGTCGTATGTTTCCATGATTAAACTTCGGGGGTAACTTTAGAGTTCTTAATTAAAGAGCCGAACATGAGCATGTTTGGGGTTTTCCTTGTTTACATGACCGTGGGCGAACCGGGTTATTGCTAATCTGGTTATTAAAGAGTTATTGGCTGCATAAATGGAGTAATAGATACAGCATGTGATTCTACCAGCTGCCTACTGTATACTTCAGCTGAATATTTAGTAGGGCATTGTGTAGGTTGTGCACGTACGTGCTGAGTCTGACACAGCGCATCTTGACCTAAAGAAACATGGGGGGAGGAGGGGGGGGGGGGGCGATGGCAGACGCATTTCAGACCACGATGATTGGTTCTCAAGAAGATGACGGCCAAACCAAACCGAGGCGCTTGTAGTGAGTCAGTCTGAGTGGTCTGCCATCATCTCCCTCCATGCTTGTTTGCAGTGTGCGTGTGCACGCAGCACATCTTGATTAAATACTGCAGTAAAGCGCCTATGGCCATGTAAACGATAGAGCTTCATATGAAATGATATAAGTTTTCTATCGTCCAGACGATATATATCGTTATATCGCCCAGCCCTAAATAGGTAGATGACTGCAGGAAAAGTAGCCTTGTGCCTTCTCATGTAAGCAAGCAATCTTATTCACACTGCTGGTATCTTTTTCTTTACCAATAGCAGCATAATGCATAGAAAGGAGAGGGTTACATTTTTAATATTTATCAAAGAAAAAAAAAAGAGCTGCGGCCTAGGACAGCAGCAAGGAGTGAGAGGATGATGACTATGGAAAGTCAGAGTCATGTTAACTGTTTAGGGTCCTTAAAGCTCAGAATTTTAACCGTTCCTCTAATCTTATTGAAATATCCTAAAACATGTCCACATTCAACAACACAAAGTAGTTTGGCTGTACAAAATCAGGCATAAAGCTATTTTAGCTGATTATATGATGTACCAACCATAACATATTTCTATGTTACTAGACTTGCAGTAATCGTGTATTTACCTTCATAGGCTATTATTAAATCTTAAAAATAGGCTAATTATTACAACTATTATTCTATTCTAGGAAGCTACAGCAGGGCTGCAGCTCTGTGCTTCCAGCAGTAGAACATCTAGCAGCATGAAGATGAGATATGAATCCCAGAATACTCAGATAAAGCTGTGGTGCAGCTGCTGGTTTGGAGGGGCGAAGAAGAACTGATCACCTGTTAGACAAGGAGCTAACCAGTGACCATGTTGGTGATGTGGCAGTATTTCATACTGGATTCTCCCTCCAGCAAGACTGCATTTAAATATAAATGGCTTCAATTTGCTGAATTGATTGTTTTACAAAGGGTTAAACCTGAGTCAGGCATTACCGCAATGATGATCATGTCACAGTCATGCAGGTGGAATATATTTTTTTAGGAAAAGAGTGGTTATATAGTATTCAGTATCGGCCGATACCCATAGCACAAGTATCGGAATCGGTATCGAAACATCTCTACCAGCATTTCCACATGCTGCACAAAATGCTCTTATTTTTCACTGAGCACCTGCCCCCCAAAATGTCTGTGCACGCCACTATGCAGAATTGCTGTAATTCAGCCACATTGGAGGCTTTTCCAGCATGAACCGCCTTTTTAAGGTCATGCCACAGCATCTCAATGGGATTCAGGTGGGGGCTTTGACTAGGCCACTCCAAAGTCTTCATTTTGTTGTTCTTAAGCCATTCAGAGGTGGACTTGCTGGTGTGTTCTGGATCATTGTTCTGCTGCAGAACCCAAGTGCGCTTCAGCTTGAGGTCACCAACAGATGGCCGGACGTTCTCCTTCAGGATTTTTGGTAGAAGCAGAATTCATGGTTCCATTTACCACAGCAAGTCTTCCAGGTCCTTAAGCAGCAAAACAGCCCCAGACCATCACACTACCACCACCATATTTTCCTGTTGCTATGATGTTCCTTTTCTGAAATGCCGTGTTACTTTTACGCCAGATGTAATGGGACCTCCACCTTCCAGAAAGTTCCACTTTTGTCTCGTCAGTCCACAGAGTATTTTCCCAGAAGTCTTGGGGATCATTAAGATGCTTTCTGGCTAAACTGAGACGAGCCTTTATGTTCTTTTTGCTCAGCAGTGGTTTTGGTCTTGGAACTCTGCCATGCAGCCATTTTTGCCCCCAGTCTCTTTCTGATGGGGGAGTCATGAACACTGACCTTCATTGAGGCAAGTGAGGCCTGCAGTTCTTGGATGTTGTTCTGGGGTCTTTTGTGACCTCTTGGATGAGTCGTCGCTGTGCTCTTGGGGTCATTTTGGTCGGCCGGCCCCTCCTGGGAAGGTTCACCACTGTTCCATGTTTTCACCATTTGTGGATAATGGTTCTCACTGTGGTTCTCTGGAGTCCCAAAGCTTTAGAAATGGCTTTGGAACCTTTTCCAGACTGATAGATCTCAATGACTTTGTTTCTCATTTGTTCCTGAATTTCTTTGGATGGCAGCATGATGTCTAGCTTTGGAGGATCTTTTGGTCTACTTCACTTTGTCACGCAGGTCCTATTTAAGGGATTTCTGATGGAGAACAGGTGTGGCAGTAATCAGGCCTGGATGTGGATAGAGAAACTGAACTCAGCTTTCCAAAGATGTGATAAACCACAGTTTATCTTTCCCTATTTATAAAAATCTTCATTTAAAAACTGCATTTTCTGTTTACTTGTGTTATCTTTGTCTCACATTTAAATTTGTTTGATGATCTTAAACATAAGTGTGACTAACATGCAAAAAAATAAGAAATTAGGAAGGGGGAAAACACTTTTTACACAACTGTATTTTAGGTAGAGAAGGGAAATCCAGGTGCCAGAAAGTAGAAGTCCTGCCATGTTGTGGATCTGCTGTACCTGTAGGACAGGCGTTTCACTAACGAGCTCGTTGACCTGCAGAGAAGCTGCGCTGATTAAACTTGGCTGGTTTAGTGGTGGTTGGAACAATGCTCGACGGGACTTTTGCTGTCTGGACATCATTTAGTAGATGTTTATAGCCTAAACTGTTTGCTCTATTTGCACTTTTGTGCATCTGCGGACAAACACAAGAGGGGTTGGATATTGATTGAAAAGAAATAAAGAAAGAAAGAGTGCGCGATCTCGTCTGCCCCGGCTTCCATAGTGTCGTGAACTCTCATGGACGCATCGGGGAAGTGTGATGTTCTCCTGTTTAGGCTCTAAAAATCTACTAAATGATGTGGTTTCCAGTAAATTCTGGACACCACCCACTCAGGACATTTCGTTGGACGAGCAGTATGGAGGAATACTGAAAAAGTTTTTGTGGACTTTTATAGACCTTTTAGCTTTGAATGCCGGTGAACTTCATTATATGAAAGTCTGTGGGTAATGAAAAAAAAAACCCGGATCTCCGGCTGCATTTGAGACATTAAAAAAGTGCTCCAGAGTCTTGCTCCGCATGACGGTGAGGAGAGGATGAAGGACCATCATTCTGTGGGTGTACTATTCCTTTAATCTGTGCTTGTTCTGAATATTTACAGCCCAGTCAGAGCACTGAGGTCAACAAACCAGATGCTCTTGACGGTCGCTAGAACCAGGCTGAAAGGTAGAGGTGATGGGGCTTTTTCTGCTGCTGCTCCTCGGCTTTGGAACAGCCTGCCCCGAACCATCAGATCTGCACAGTCCGTTGATCATTTTAAATCACTGCTGAAAACTCATTTGTTTTCACTGGCCTTTCACCCAGTTTGAGTGTCACATTTATATTTTATATTTTTGTATTTTTGGTTTATGTGTTAATGTGCTTGTGTTTTTATTCTGGTTTTATATCTGATTTATTTACTTTTTATTCTGTACAGCACTTTGGTCAACTGAGGTTGTTTTTAAATGTGCTTTATACATAAATGTGACTTGACTCGTTAAACCAGCACATTTGAATTGCTTTCCTAATCTCAGTTTAAGGTTGTTGTAGACAGTCGGAGTATGGAGTCTTGGATGAAGCTGTACTGGTAATGACACCTGGACCGTATACAGCATGTACTGGTGTGAATCTGAAAACAAAATAAGATAAAAAGATAACATGTTTTTCAAGACAGTGTCAAACTATACACAGTTATTCTGAAACCATGAAACTGCATCTGAGACTAGAAGGCAGCTGGACATTTGGTGTGAATATGAATGTTCAAATGACCTCACTTCTATCATCGCATCTGCAGACATGTAAAAGTAGAAATCCTGCCATGTTTTGGATCAGGTGTTTTCAGGAAAGACCTCGTCTACCTGCAGAGAGGCTGTGCTAGTTAAATCCAGCTGGTTAGTGATGCTGGAACAACGCTGGACAGGATTCTTACTGTTACACCTTTCTGATTATCTGCCTTTATCTTTTTTGAAGAAGCTGACGCTGGCATTAAATAAACTATAGAAGGTGGAAATCTGACAGGAGAGCTCTATTACCAGTGGAAGACCACCTCAAGACAAGACTTCCAGCAGCCTGATGATGATCATTTCCACAGTGCAGATAAAGAATGCAGCACAACCTGAGTTTAATCAGCGCAGCTCCTCTGCAAGTAGACGAGCTCGTTAGTGAAACACCTGTTCTACAGGTACAGCAGATCCACAACATGGCAGGATTTCTACTTTCTGGCACCTGGATTTTCCACCTCCGAGTACTGGTTCATGATACAAACAAAAAGACATTAATTTCCTTTCTAAATAATCCCTTTTGCACATTTTTTAATGATCATAACAATTATCATGATAATTATTTGGAGAGTGTTTGTTTTGGGGAATTCTTGTTATTTACCGTACCGTCTTCTTCCGCTTACCCGGGATCGGGTCGCGGGGGCAGCTGCCTAAGCAGGGAAGCCCTCACCCCGGCCACAGCCGCCAGCTCATCCGGGGGATCCCGAGGCGTTCCCAGGCCAGCCGGGAGACGTAGTCCCCCCATCGTGTCCTGGGTCTTCCTCGGGTCTGGTCCCGGTGGGACGTGCCTGGAACACCTCACCAGGGCAGGAGGCATCCTGACCAGATGCCCGAGCCTCCTCCTGGCTTGGGCATTCTTTTTATTTAACATCTAATAATGCAGTTTCTTTCTTTCCCCCCCAAAGGATGGAATCTGAATGTCTTCCGTCCATTCCTATAACCCAGGGGTGTCCAGAGTCGGTCCTCGGGGGCCGCTGTCCTGCAGGTTATCCAGAATGTCTTGGTATGCTGAAGCATTCAGAGTTCCTTTCACTGGAACTAAGGGGCCAAGCCCAGCTCCTGAAAAACACCCCCACACCATAATCCCCCTCCACCAAACTTTGGCACAATGCAGTCAGACAAGTATCGTCCTGGCAACCCCCAAACCCAGACTCCTCCATCAGATCACCAGATGGAGAAGCGTGATTGGTCCTCCAGAGAACGCCTCCACTGCTCTAGAGTCCAGTGGCGGCTGCTTTCCACCACTGCATCCACGCTTTGCATTGCAGTTGGTGATGTATGGATGGATGCAGCTGGTCGCCATGGAAACCCATTCCATGAAGCTCTCTGTCACTGTTCTTGAACTGATCTGAAGGCCACATGAAGTTTGGAGGTCTGTAGTGATTGACTCTGCAGAAAGTTGGCCACAAACTACAAAGAATGCAAATTGCGAGGCTGATGTCTTTGCCTCGCAGATAAATAGCGTGCGCTGTCTCTTCAGCGTTTGCGGGTGATCTACAAAGATTACACGCGCAATCTGTAACAGGCGCAAACAGCAGGATTCAAATGAGGATTGGGGGGCCCCCCCTGCGCCACGGAAAGTTCAGAAGAGCGTGTGGTAAACGCAAAATGAAATTCATCCTGACAGAGAGATGTTAGTTCCAGAGATATAATGAGGCAAATAAAAAACAGAATATAAGATAAATATGAAGAGTTCATTTGCAAAAATAGACAAACGGCATGTAGAAAAAATGGAGTCAACTGCTTTTGCAAATAAACTCTTCATCAGTGGCGTGCACAGACGTTTTGGGGGGCAGGTGCTCAGTGAAAAATAAGGGCACTTTTTGCAGCACGTGGAAATGCTGGTAGACATGTTTCCATACCAATTTTGATACTTGAGCTGTGGGTTTCTGCTGACACAGAGTACTTATACCACTATGTTATTAAAAAATATATTTCACCTGCATGACTGTGATATGATTATTATTGTGGTAAATGTCTGGTTCAGGTTTAACCCTTTGTAAAACAATCAATTTAGCAAATTGAAGCCATTTATATTTAAATGCAGTCTTGCTGGAGGGAGAATCCAGTATGAAATACAGCCACATCACCAACATGGTCACTGGTTAGCTACTGGTCTAACAGCTGATCAGTTCTTCTTCGCCCCTCCAAACCATCAGCTGCACCACAGCTTTATCTGAGTATTCTGGGATTCATATCCCTCATCTTCCATGTTGCTAGATGTTCTACTGCTGGAAGCACAGAGCTGCTTCCCTGCTGTAGCTTCCTAGAATAGAATAATAGTTGTAATAATTAGCCTATTTTTAAGATTTAATAATAGCCTATGAAGGTAAATACATGATTACTGCAAGTCTTGTAACATAAACATCATCTGGTTGGTACTGTACATCATCATATAATCAGCTGAAACAGCTTCATGCCTGATTTAGTAGCAAAACCACTTTGTGTTGTTAAAAGAAAATGTGGACAGTTTTTAAGATATTTCAATAAAAATTAGAGGAACAGTTCAACTTCTGAGCTTTAAAAGGCCTCAACAGTTAACATGACTCTGACCTTCCATCTTCATCATCATCCTCGCTGCTGGGGGTTTCCAGAGCAGAGAGCTGCTCTCTGTAGCTCCCTTTCTTTTCTTTTATAAGCCTCTCCTTTCTAGGCATTATGCTGTAATTGGTAAATAAAGAGACCAACAGTATGAAAAAGACTTGCACACATGACAAAAAGACACCATGCTTGTTTTTCTGCATTTGTCATTTGGAAAATAAATTAGTGTATTAATTACGCAGCCTGATGCAGACCTACACAATACCTCCTAAATATTCAGCTTAAGACTGCTGGTAGACTGACCTGCTGCACCACTGACAAACTCTACCGGTGATCATAATGTCATGTCTGTTATTGATTTTAGCTAGCTTAGCTTGCTAAGCGGGCGAGCAGTCGGCTAATTTCTGCTTAGCTGTGCGGCTGTATGACGGCTGCTTCACCACAGAGGCAAATAAATCATAAATGCAAGTTATAACGTGCAGGGGCGGATCTACCAGGGTGGCATGGGGTGGCAATTACCACCCCAAAACAAAGCCTTGCCACCCCAGCAGGCAACTTGGAAATCGAGATTCAGATCATAGCAATTTGTACACTTGCGAGTGGGAAGCCTGATGTCCGACTGCATCTTATCTTATCTGATCTTATTGTTTCCTTGTAGACTTAAACATGATGGAGTACAAATGAACACAGCCTGGTGGTTTGCTAATCAATGGCAATTTCTGTTGATATTCATTGTTAAAATGTCATCTTGCAAATCCAGGTCAGGGTGAGCGGCCAACACAACCTAAACATGAGAGTTTTCCAAAGACCCAACAAGGAGGAACCAGGAGAAGCTTCCACACTGACTGGCATCAATCCAATCCTTGGCTGGAGAACTCGCAGCTAATTCGTGGAACTGACTGTTTTGCCTGTTCTGAGTTAATAATAAAAGTAATGTTCAGTACTTTGTGTCAGTTAAAATTTATTTCCACACAATGCATTCATGTACATTGTAGAATAGCTCCGTCTATAGAAGTTCTCAGATACATTTTTATTCAGTTGCTTATTTTATTTTGTACCAATGCTGTTTCAGATGCTGCTACTGTATCTACACATACATATACATGTGTATTAATATACAGTCGTCCTCAAAATTATTCACATCCTCCACTTAAAGAAAAGGCTAACTCAATAGACAATACTAATTCAAATAACAACAAACTAAAGAAACTAATAATAAACATAAATTTACAAAATTATAATTTAGCTTAATAAATTATTGCTTTTCAGTTGTGTTGGAAAACAGTATTTAAAAAAAACTAAACAATCAAAACTATCCCAGACACATTAGAGCATCTTTCCCATGAACATGGACCAACATACCTGTCAACTGGTGCAGACGTCTGATTGGACGTTACAGAAACACCTGATTGCAGTGATTGTCTCAAAGTGTTGCTCAACAAAATTTCAGCTTTGGAGCCCCATCATGCTTGTTTTAATATTTCTTTCTAACCACAATTCAATATCAACGTCATTATTTTCATAGAATTTTTAGTTATTATCACTTTTGTCAATTTCAACTCATTTCACCTGAAGCAGATTTTTTTCCCGTCTTTAATTGGAGGGTTTGAATAATTTTAAGGACAACTGTATATATTTATTCATTTTCTGTACTGCTTGGTACAATTCAGGGTCACGGGAGTCTATCCCAGTAATTACCAGGCGAGAGACAGGGTACACCCTGGACAGGTTGTCGGTCACAGTAATCATCTGCTTCAGTTGCCACCCCTGAAAAATTCCTGCCCCCCTTTGCCACCCCATGAATATTTTTCTAGATCCGCCACTGATAACGTGACATCAGAGGGCAGATGAGGGGACAAACTCAACTCATTCATCTGTGTGTTACCTGTCTGGCGGGGCATGGGGGGGGAGAGAGTTGAGCTGCACTGCTGCTGCTTGTGCTCGCTCTGCACTTCACGCTGAGCAGGGAAAAGAGGGGCGGGTGGGGTGGGGGATGGAACAAATATCAATTTTGGGGCATTATTATTACACTCTTTATTGCTGAGCTTTATAGATGATCGTGTCAGCATGGGCCGCGTACACTGTAAAAAAAAAACACAAAAAAACGAACTTTCAAAAGGGCACTTGCTGGGTTCAGAGGGCAAAGGGCAAAGGGCAGGTGCTCCAGCACCACCTAATGTCTACCTGTGCACGCCACTGGTCTTCATTTACTTTTTGAATATTTTCACCAAATCAAGCTCACATGAAGTGGAGGGTTTTAATGATGTAAAATGGAGATAGGAGGTTTGTACCCGACAGCAACAAAAGCAGTTAACTCCATTTTTCCACAGTGGCGTTTGTCTGTTTTTGCAAATGAACTCTTCATAATAACTATAAATAAAAATAATGTAGCAGGTTTCCCTGTGGATCGTAAGAAGAGGCCAGTTTAAGGACGTGGATAAGGACACGCTGGTAAAGATGATCTGATATTACGCACAGACTGCGCGCTCTTTGGCACAATGCCAGGCGCTGGACCTGCGTCATTGCCCCCCACCCCACGCAAAACTCAGTAAAAAATAGTATCAATAGTTTGTGCGACGTTACTGGTTAATTTCACTGAGTTTTCTGTGGGGTGGGGGCCAACTTCACGCAGGACAGCAACCTCAGAACAGCAGCAGTCGCTGGAGGAGCAGGAGATGATTTTAATTTAAAAATATGCCATTGGCAAAAAGTAAAAGAAAATAAAAAGACATAAATAATGTCAGCTTTAACTAGCATGATGCTGCAGCTGCAGATGTTCTGGTTCATGTCTAGAAAAACCGTGTTTAACAGTGATGATTGTTATTTAATTAAATAATGAAAACTTGACGTGTCGCCTGAACACATCATGAGAAGTGATTCTGACCCGATGTCTGCAGTCCTGCAGCAGAACCGGTTCTGACCCGATGTCTGCAGTCCTGCAGCAGAACCGGTTCTGACCCGATGTCTGCAGTTCTGCAGCAGAACCGGTTCTGACCCGATGTCTGCAGTCCTGCAGCAGAACCGGTTCTGACCCGATGTCTGCAGTCCTGTGTGCAGCATTCTTTCAGCCATCAGTGCGTAAAGCTGCCAGTTATACCTGCTTTTCAGACGTGCTAAATTACACGCAATCTTTTGCCCCCGCATTCCTTTGAACAGTTGATAGATCACATTGCGCGTGTTAAACTGAGGTTTTGCATAGTCTCCTCCCAATATTTTGCGCCTTCTGGCAGAAACGCCCAGTTTGCATATTCATCTGCAGCAGATGCGCAAAATGGACAGCGGCGCTATTTTGCCCCTTAACAGGCGCAAACCTCCTTTTGCCCTGCTTTGTAAATCAGCTCTGGCGGATTATTGCGTGCGTAATGAAGATAGCGCCTGTTTTAACAAGCGCAAACCTTTCGTAAATCGGGCCCTATGTGCTTCAGCATCGCTGACCCGCTCCGGCAGTTTTTGTGGCTGAGTTGCTGTTGTTCCCAAACACTGCCATTTTCTTATCACTGTTTACGTTGTGCTAAGAGCGACCGAGCTGCAGACAAACATGAGAGGGGTTGATGTTGATTTAAAACAAAGAAAGAAAAGAAAAAAAGAGCGCGCGATCTCATCCACCAAGAACCGGCTTCTGTGGTGTCATGAACTCGCAAGGGCGCGCTTCGCGGCAGCTACATGTCCTGCTGTTTAGGCTATAAAAATCTTTTTGGTTCATTCATCGGTGAACTTCATCATATGCAAGTTGGGGAAAAAAGGAACCCCCCCCCCCCCCCCCCCCCCCCGGATCTCTGGCTGCATGTGAGATATTACAAAGTGCTCCAGAGTCTTGCCCAGCATGAGGATGAGGAGAAGATGAAGGACCATCATTCTGTGGGTGTACTATTCCTTTAAACCCCGTCTCTGCATGACAGTATCATCTAGTCAAGACTGGACTGAAAATCAATGAAATAGGAACTTGGGCCCAACAAGCGTGGGGGCTGTTGCTCCAGATGTATGCAGACGTTTACAGGAGATACTTTTCAGCACCCAAACTCTAACGCAAAGCATGGATTAGTTTGTAGTAAATGATGTTGTCATTTTACAGGAAGACAGAAATGCCTGATTGTTCTTGGTTTAAGCTCTGAAAGCAACCGTGAAGGTTAGATCTGCGCTCCACAGACCTGAGTTGGCTCCGTCACTGCCGGTGCGTTCAGAGGAGACTGTTGACTTGTCTGTTTCTACTCTGACTGAAACAAGGTGAAGACATTTTCCCTGAATTAAGAGGTCATTAAAGAACAAAGGGGGTGAAATCTGTTGCCAAGCCCCAACACTCATCACTAAGTGAGAGAGTAACTTAATCTGAACCTTCAACGAACCGCAGCCCATATGTGACCACTATAAAAGCTTTTCTGCATCTCCTTGTTGCTTTTCAGCTGGTAATTGGAAGCGGTGCCTTGCTGTGACTCTGCACTTTTCTGCTAACCACCGAATGGCCACTTAGTAGTTTTTATGGGCTTGAGGCACGCAGTTATGTGATGGGTGTTAAAAACCTTTCTCAACTGCTGCAGAATTTACAGTCTCACCACATTCAATTTCATGGGTCAAGGCTGTCTGAAGAGGGGCCATCGGCTCTGTAAATGTACGAAGAAATGATTTAAAACGATTTGCATCAACTCATATTTATTCCCAGCAGAACATAAATATCAGATGATGAAAATGACACATTTCATCACTTCATGGTAAATATGAGCTGATCATTGAATCTGGTGCCAGAATCACGTCTGTGAAAAGTAGTTCCAGGGTGACGTTTACCATTGTGTAGCAACACGTCTGTGAAAAGTAGTTCCAGGGTGATGTTTACCATCGTGTAGTAACACGTCTGTGAAAAGTAGTTCCAGGGTGACGTTTACCATCGTGGAGTAACACGTCTGTAAAAAGTAGTTCCAGGGTGACGTTTACCATCGTGTAGTAACACGTCTGTAAAAAGTAGTTCCAGGGTGATGTTTACCATCGTGTAGTAACACGTCTGTGAAAAGTAGTTCCAGGGTTACGTTTACCATCGAGTAGAAACACGTCTGTAAAAAGTAGTTCCAGGGTGACGTTTACCACCGTGTAGTAACACGTCTGTAAGAAGTAGTTCCAGGGTGACGTTAACCATCGTGTGGTAACACATCTGTAAAAAGTCGTTCCAGGGTGACGTTTACCACCGTGTAGTAACACGTCTGTAAGAAGTAGTTCCAGGGTGACGTTAACCATCGTGTAGTAACACGTCTGTAAAAAGTAATTCCAGGGTGACGTTTACCATCGTGTGGTAACACATCTGTAAAAAGTCGTTCCAGGGTGACGTTTACCATCGTGTAGTAACACGTCTGTAAAAAGTAGTTCCAGGGTGATGTTTACCATTGTGTAGTATCACGTCTGTAAAAAGTAGTTCCAGGGTGACGTTTACCATTGTGTAGTAACACGTCTGTGAAAAGTAGTTCCAGGGTGACGTTTACCATCGTGTAGTAACACATCTGTAAAAAGTAGTTCCAGGGTGACGTTTACCATCTTGTAGTAACACGTCTGTGAAAAGTAGTTCCAGGGTGACGTTTACCATCGTGTAGTAACACGTCTGTAAAAAGTAGTTCCAGGGTGACGTTTACCATCGTGTAGTAACACGTCTGTAAAAAGTAGTTCCAGGGTGATGATTATCATCGTGTAGTAACACGTCTGTGAAAAGTAGTTCCAGGGTGATGTTTACCATCGTGTAGTAACATGTCTGTAAAAAGTAGTTCCAGGGTGACGTTTACCATCGTGTAGTAACACGTCTGTAAAAAGTAGTTCCAGGGTGACGTTTACCATCGTGTAGTAACACGTCTGTAAAAAGTAGTTCCAGGGTGATGATTATCATCGTGTAGTAACACGTCTGTGAAAAGTAGTTCCAGGGTGATGTTTACCATCGTGTAGCAACACGTCTGTAAAAAGTAGTTCCAGGGTGACGTTTACCATCGTGTAGTTACACGTCTGTAAAAAAGTAGTTCCAGGGTGACTTTTACCATCATGTAGTAACACGTCTGTAAAAGTAGTTCCAGGGTGATGTTTACCATCGTGTAGCATCAAGTCTGTAAAAAGTAGTTCCAGGGTGACGTTTACCATCGTGTAGTAACACGTCTGTAAAAAGTAGTTCCAGGGTGATGTTTACCATCGTGTAGTAACACGTCTGTAAAAGTAGTTCCAGGGTGATGTTTACCATCGTGTAGCATCAAGTCTGTAAAAAGTAGTTCCAGGGTGACGTTTACCATCGTGTAGTAACACGTCTGTAAAAAGTAGATCCGGGGTGACGTTTACCATCATGTAGTAACACGTCTGTAAAAAGTAGTTCCAGAGTGATGTTTATTATCGTGTAGTAACACGTCTGTAAAAAGTAGTTCCAGGGTGACGTTTACCATCGTGTAGCAACACGTCTGTAAAAAGTAGTTCCAGAGTGACGTTTACCATCATGTAGTAACACGTCTGTAAAACGTAGTTCCAGGGTGACGT
This sequence comes from Atherinomorus stipes, assembly GCA_023101725.1. Classification (NCBI taxonomy): domain Eukaryota; kingdom Metazoa; phylum Chordata; class Actinopteri; order Atheriniformes; family Atherinidae; genus Atherinomorus; species Atherinomorus stipes. Next base: position 45,745 of record JALJCO010006394.1, on the reverse strand, counting down.
TTACCATCGTGTAGTAACACGTCTGTAAAAAGTAGTTCCAGGGTGATGTTTACCATCGTGTAGTAACACGTCTGTAAAAAAGTAGTTCCAGGGTGACGTTTACCATCGTGTAGCAACACGTCTGTAAAAAGTAGTTCCAGAGTGACGTTTACCATCATGTAGTAACACGTCTGTAAAACGTAGTTCCAGGGTGACGTTTACCATCGTGTAGTAACACGTCTGTAAAAAGTAGTTCCAGGGTGATGTTTACCATCGTGTAGCATCAAGTCTGTTAAAAGTAGTTCCAGGGTGACGTTTACCATCGTGTAGTAACACGTCTGTAAAAAGTAGTTCCAGGGTGACGTTTACCATCGTGTAGCATCACGTCTGTAAAAAGTAGTTCCAGGGTGACGTTTACCATCGTGTAGTAACACGTCTGTAAAAAGTAGTTCCAGGGTGACGTTTACCATCGTGTAGCATCACGTCTGTAAAAAGTAGTTCCAGGGTGACGTTTACCATCGTGTAGTAACACGTCTGTAAAAGTAGTTCTAGGGTGACGTTTACCATCGTGTAGTAACACGTCTGTAAAAAGTAGTTCCAGGGTGACGTTTACCATCGTGTAGTAACACGTCTGTAAAAAGTAGTTCCAGGGTGACGTTTACCATCGTGTAGTAACACGTCTGTAAAAGTAGTTCTAGGGTGACGTTTACCATCGTGTAGCAACACGTGGTGGTTCTGGGTCCTTTTGTGGTCCAGGGAAGACGGATGGTGCTGGTTCTGGGTCCTGTTTGTGGTCCAGGGAAGACGGATGGTGCTGGTTCTGGGTCCTGTTTGTGGTCCAGGGAAGACGGATGGTGCTGGTTCTGGGTCCTGTTTGTGGTCCAAGGAAGACGGATGGTGCTGGTTCTGGGTCCTGTTTGTGGTCCAGTGCAGACGGATGGTGCTGGTTCTGGGTCCTTTTGTGGTCCAGTGCAGACGGATGGTGCTGGTTCTGGGTCCTGTTTGTGGTCCAGTGCAGACGGATGGTGCTGGTTCTGGGTCCTGTTTGTGGTCCAAGGAAGACGGATGGTGCTGGTTCTGGGTCCTGTTTGTGGTCCAGTGCAGACGGATGGTGCTGGTTCTGGGTCCTGTTTGTGGTCCAGTGCAGACAGATGGTGCTGGTTCTGGGTCCTGTTTGTGGTCCAGTGCAGACGGATGGTTCTGGTTCTGGGCAAGGTCATCATAGTTTTGGATTTTTCATTAGTTTCAGTTTTTATTTAGTTTTGACTTTTTGTTCTTCAATTCAGTTAGTTTTAATTAGTTTTTTGAGCAGCTTTGCTAGTTTTGATTAGTTTTTATTTTTTGGAAAATGCTTAGTTCTAGTTTAGTTTTTATTAGTTTCAGTCTTAGTTTTAGTTTTGGGGATTTTTTTTTCATAGGTATTTGTCTGGCATGGCATTCAAAATCATCAGAAAGTCACTTGAAATAAAGCAAAGTAAATAGATTAAATAGAAATAGATTCCATATCAACCCAAAAAGCTGATTTATTAAATAAATGGACAAAAACTAAAACTAAGGATGTTTTTGCAATAATTTTAGTTAGTTTTAGTTAGTCTTGTAAAGACACAATACAGTTTCAGTTAGTTATCGTTTTTTTGAAAAACTGTAATTTTTATTTTTATTTCAGTTAACGGAAATGTTTTTTCAATTTTAGTATTTTAGTTAGTTTTAGTTAACTATAATAACCTTGCAATGAACGAGGTGCTTAAACCGAGGAGGAGAAATATAGTTCTGCTTTAAAGCTGTGAAATTATTAGTGTAATTTAAAGCTTTAGCTTCATTTTTGTAGATAATGTGATGTTTTCCAGCTTTTACAGAGTCTAACGCTGTTTAAACATATTGAGACATTTCTAAAAGCTGGATTTTCTTCTTTTATCAGTAAATGCTTAGACTGTCTCCTGGATTTATCCACCCAGCCTGGTTCTGAAAAAGTTCTGTCATTCAACTCAGCCTCTTGTAAAATTAATTGTGTGCAGTAATCTGTAAAAATGTAGCATAAATGTTATTTCTGACATGTCAAAAGCCATCCAGCCCTCTCTGACACATACCTGATACCGCGCTACATCCGTCTGTGTTAAGAGCACACGGAGATTTCCACAATCTTCTCTCCCTCCGTCTCCTCAGAGGAAGATCTATTCTTCATCACTGTCAACTCTCCGTCCCCGGAGACAAACATGCTTAGCTGCTTTGCAAGTTAAGGCCACGTTTTTTGCTCGTCACCTAATCATTCCACGCAAATAAACATTTACACGGAAGAATTTTGTAAACATATCTGGAGTGAACACCAAATTTGTCCTCTCTCCAAACTTCCAGTCGCTGTGCAGTCATTAATCATACGGTGGCTTCCCCGAGGTGGCTGTCAGGCTGCAGGTAGGAACGGCGATTCCTCATCTTTAAGTGAAAAAGCAAGCGGAGTGCAGACGGAAAGGATAAATCATCGGAGAAGTGAAGACAGGCAGCATTCAGCACCTGGCCATCTGGCCCTTATCATGTCCCGGACTGCTTCGTTTTATTGCTTTTCATTGCTTTCAGAAAGCCCAAAAGGGATTTGCACAAACAATCTGTCAATCTGGCCTGAGATAATCATCCTCCACTGGTTGTTAAGTGATTACAGCGAGAATTTTGAACACGATTCCCTCGTTAGATAAAGTTGTTTCCCAGAGGAGCATTTCTTACGTCTGTAATCATTTCATGTTATTGATACGGCTGCTTCCTGATCGGGAGCATTTATGAAGCTTTCACTTACCTGGTTCATGTCAGCTGATCGTCATGAACAACATCGTGATGTCAGAATGTTCACGATAAATCGTGTTTCTGATGTTCTGCTTCAGTTCCAGCATCATCAGCACTGGTTCCCGTTTCATCCAGAGGAGAGCAGAGGAGCCAAAATCTTCAGCCATCAGACTCTCTCTGTGGAACCGGGTCCCATTCTGGTTTCAGAACCAGAACCAGGTCCCAGTCTGGTTTCAGAACAGGAACCAGGTCCCAGTCTGGTTTCAGCAACCAGAACCAGGTCCCAGTCTGGTTTCAGCAACCAGAACCAGGTCCCAGACTGGTTTCAGAACAGGAACCAGGTCCCAGTCTGGTTTCAGCAACCAGAACCAGGTCCCATTCTGATTTCAGAAGCAGAACCAGGTCCCAGTCTGGTTTCAGAAACCAGGAACCAGGTCCCAGTCTGATTTCAGAAGCAGAACCAGGTCCCATTCTGATTTCAGAAGCAGAACCAGGTCCCAGTCTGGTTTCAGAAGCAGAACCAGGTCCCAGTCTGGTTTCAGAACAGGAACCAGGTCCCAGTCTGGTTTCAGAACCAGAACCAGGTCCCAGTCTAATTTCAGAAGCAGAACCAGGTCCCAGTCTGGTTTCAGAAGCAGAACCAGGTCCCAGTCTGGTTTCAGAAGCAGAACCAGGTCCCAGTCTGATTTCAGAACCAGAACCAGGTCCCAGTCTGGTTTCAGAACAGGAACCAGGTCCCAGTCTGGTTTCAGAACCAGAACCAGGTCCCAGTCTGGTTTCAGAACAGGAACCAGGTCTAAGTCTGGTTTCAGAGGCAGAACCAGGTCTAAGTCTGGTTTCAGAAGCAGAACCAGGTCCCAGTCTGGTTTCAGAAGCAGAACCAGGTCCCATTCTGATTTCAGAACCAGAACCAGGTCCCAGTCTGGTTTCAGAAGCAGAACCAGGTCTAAGTCTGGTTTCAGAAGCAGAACCAGGTCCCAGTCTGGTTTCAGAAGCAGAACCAGGTCCCATTCTGATTTCAGAACCAGAACCAGGTCCCAGTCTGGTTTCAGAAGCAGAACCAGGTCTAAGTCTGGTTTCAGAAGCAGAACCAGGTCCCAGTCTGGTTTCAGAAGCAGAACCAGGTCCCATTCTGATTTCAGAACCAGAACCAGGTCCCAGTCTGGATTCAGCAACCAGATCCAGGTCTCAGTCTGGCTTCAGCAACCAGAACCAGGTCCCAGTCTGATTTGAGAAAACCAGAACCAGGTCCCAGTCTGGTATCCGGATCCAGAACCAGGTTTCAGTTTGGTTTCAGGAACCGGAACCAGGTCATGGTCTGGTTTCAGGAACCAGAACCAGATCCAAGTCTGATTTCAGAACCCAGAACCAGGTACCAGTCTGGCTTCAGCAACCAGAACCAGGTCTCAGTCTGGCTTCAGCAACCAGAACCAGGTCTCAGTCTGGATTCAGCAACCAGAACCAGGTCTATGTCTGGTTTTGGCAACCAGAACCTGCTCCCAGTCTGTCTTCAGGATGCAGAGCCAGGTCCCAGTCTGATTTCAGAATCAGAACCAGGTACCAGTCTTATTTCAGATGCAGAACCAGGTTTCAGTTTGGTTTCAGGAACCAGAACCAGCTCCAAGTCTGGCTTCAGCAACCAGAACCAGGTCCCAGCCTGATTTCAGAATCAGAACCAGGTACCAGTCTTATTTCAGATGCAGAACCAGGTTTCAGTTTGGTTTCAAGAACCCCGAACCAGCTCCAAGTCTGGCTTCAGCAACCAGAACCAGGTTCCAGCCTGATTTCAGAATCAGAACCAGGTACCAGTCTTATTTCAGATGCAGAACCAGGTTTCAGTTTGGTTTCAAGAACCAGAACCAGATCCAAGTCTGATTTAAGAACCCCGAACCAGCTCCCAGTCTGGCTTCAGCAATCAGAACCAGGTCCCAGCCTGATTTCAGAAGCAGAACCAGGTCCCATTCTGATTTCAGAACCAGAACCAGGTCCCAGTCTGGTTTCAGAAGCAGAACCAGGTCTAAGTCTGGTTTCAGAAGCAGAACCAGGTCCCAGTCTGGTTTCAGAAGCAGAACCAGGTCCCATTCTGATTTCAGAACCAGAACCAGGTCCCAGTCTGGATTCAGCAACCAGATCCAGGTCTCAGTCTGGCTTCAGCAACCAGAACCAGGTCCCAGTCTGATTTGAGAAAACCAGAACCAGGTCCCAGTCTGGTATCCGGATCCAGAACCAGTTGAAAGTCTGACTTCAGCCACAAGATACCAGCTCCCAGTCTGGTTTCAGAATCAGAACCAGGTTTCAGTTTGGTTTCAGGAACCGGAACCAGGTCATGGTCTGGTTTCAGGAACCAGAACCAGATCCAAGTCTGATTTCAGAACCCAGAACCAGGTACCAGTCTGGCTTCAGCAACCAGAACCAGGTCTCAGTCTGGCTTCAGCAACCAGAACCAGGTCTCAGTCTGGATTCAGCAACCAGAACCAGGTCTATGTCTGGTTTTGGCAACCAGAACCTGCTCCCAGTCTGTCTTCAGGACGCAGAGCCAGGTCTCAGTCTGATTTCAGAATCAGAACCAGGTACCAGTCTTATTTCAGATGCAGAACCAGGTTTCAGTTTGGTTTCAGGAACCAGAACCAGCTCCAAGTCTGGCTTCAGCAACCAGAACCAGGTCCCAGCCTGATTTCAGAATCAGAACCAGGTACCAGTCTTATTTCAGATGCAGAACCAGGTTTCAGTTTGGTTTCAAGAACCCCGAACCAGCTCCAAGTCTGGCTTCAGCAACCAGAACCAGGTTCCAGCCTGATTTCAGAATCAGAACCAGGTACCAGTCTTATTTCAGATGCAGAACCAGGTTTCAGTTTGGTTTCAAGAACCAGAACCAGATCCAAGTCTGATTTAAGAACCCCGAACCAGCTCCCAGTCTGGCTTCAGCAATCAGAACCAGGTCCCAGCCTGATTTCAGAAGCAGAACCAGGTCTTAGTCTGGCTTTAGCAACCAGAACCAGGTCCCAGTCTGTTTTAAGGAACCAGAACCAGGTCCGAGTCTGGTGTCAGAAGCAGAACCAGGTCTCAGTCTGGTTTCAGGAACAAGAACCAGGTCCAAGTCTGGTTTCAGGAAGCATAACCAGGTCCAGGTTTGGCTTAAGCAACCAGAACCAGGTCCCAGTCTGGATTCAGAAACCAGAACCAGGTCCAGGTTTGGCTTAAGCAACCAGAACCAGGTCCCAGTCTGGATTAAGAAACCAGAACCAGGTCCCATTCTGGTTTCAGCGACCAGAACACCGTCCAAGGTTGGTTTCCGGAACCAGAACCAGTTCAAAGTCCGACTTCAGCAACAAGAACCAGCTCCCAGTCTGGTTTCAGAATCAGAACCAGGTTTCAGTTTGGTTTCAGGAACCAGAACCAGATCCAAGTCTGATTTCAGAACCCAGAACCAGGTCCCAGTCTGGCTTCAGCAACCAGAACCAGGTCTCAGTCTGGCTTCAGCAACCAGAACCAGGTCTCAGTCTGGATTCAGCAACCAGAACCAGGTCTATGTCTGGTTTTGGCAACCAGAACCTGCTCCCAGTCTGTCTTCAGGACGCAGAGCCAGGTCCCAGTCTGATTTCAGAATCAGAACCAGGTACCAGTCTTATTTCAGATGCAGAACCAGGTTTCAGTTTGGTTTCAGGAACCAGAACCAGATCCAAGTCTGATTTAAGAACCCCGAACCAGCTCCCAGTCTGGCTTCAGCAATCAGAACCAGGTCCCAGCCTGATTTCAGAAGCAGAACCAGGTCTTAGTCTGGCTTCAGCAACCAGAACCAGGTCTCAGTCTGGCTTCAGCAACCAGAACCAGGTCTCAGTCTGGATTCAGCAACCAGAACCAGGTCTATGTCTGGTTTTGGCAACCAGAACCTGCTCCCAGTCTGTCTTCAGGACGCAGAGCCAGGTCCCAGTCTGATTTCAGAATCAGAACCAGGTACCAGTCTTATTTCAGATGCAGAACCAGGTTTCAGTTTGGTTTCAGGAACCAGAACCAGATCCAAGTCTGATTTAAGAACCCCCGAACCAGCTCCCAGTCTGGCTTCAGCAACCAGAACCAGGTCCCAGCCTGATTTCAGAAGCAGAACCAGGTACCAGTCTTATTTCAGATGCAGAACCAGGTTTCAGTTTGGTTTCAAGAACCAGAACCAGATCCAAGTCTGATTTAAGAACCCCGAACCAGCTCCCAGTCTGGCTTCAGCAATCAGAACCAGGTCCCAGCCTGATTTCAGAAGCAGAACCAGGTCTTAGTCTGGCTCAGCAACCAGAACCAGGTCCCAGTCTGTTTTAAGGAACCAGAACCAGGTCCGAGTCTGGTGTCAGAAGCAGAACCAGGTCTCAGTCTGGTTTCAGGAACAAGAACCAGGTCCAAGTCTGGTTTCAGGAAGCATAACCAGGTCCAGGTTTGGCTTAAGCAACCAGAACCAGGTCCCAGTCTGGATTCAGAAACCAGAACCAGGTCCAGGTTTGGCTTAAGCAACCAGAACCAGGTCCCAGTCTGGATTAAGAAACCAGAACCAGGTCCCATTCTGGTTTCAGCGACCAGAACACCGTCCAAGGTTGGTTTCCAGAACCAGAACCAGTTCAAAGTCCGACTTCAGCAACAAGAACCAGCTCCCAGTCTGGTTTCAGCAACCAGAACCAGGTCCAGGTCTGATTTCAGGAAGAAGAACCAGGACCCAGTCTGGTTTCAGGAACCAGAACCAGGTCCCAGTCCGACTTCAGCAACAAGAACTAGTTCCCAGTCTGGTTTCAGAACAGGAACCAGGTCCCAGTTTGATTTCAGGAAGCAGAACGAGGTCCCAGTCTGGTTTCAGAAGCAGAACCAGGACCCAGTCTGATTTCAGAAAACCAGAACCAGGACCCTGTCTGATTTCAGAAGAAAAACCAGGTCCCAGTTTCGATTCGGGAACCAGAACCAGGTCCCAGTCTGGCTTCAGCACCCACAACCAGGTCCAAGTCTTATTTCAGGAAGCAGAACCAGGACCCAGTCTGGTTTCAGGACCAAAACCAGGTCCCAGTCTGGCTTCAGCAACCAGAACCAGGTCCAAGTCTTTTTTTAGGATGCAAAACCAGTTTCCTGTCTCGCTTCAGAAGCAAAACCAGGTCCCAGTTTCGATTCGGGAACCAGAACCAGGTCCTGGTCTGGTTTTGGCAACCAGAACCAGGTCCCAGTCTGGCTTCAGCACCCACAACCAGGTCCAAGTCCTATTTCAGGAAGCAGAACCAGGACCCAGTCTGGTTTCAGGACCAAAACCAGTTCCCTGTCTCGATTTAGCAACCAGAACCAGGTCCAAGTCTGATTTCAGGAACCAGAACCAGGTCTTAGTCCTGCTTCAGAAGCAAAACCAGGTCCGAGTCTGGTTTCACAAAGCAGAACGTGGTCCCGGTCTGGTTTCAGAGGCAGAACCAGGTCCCGGTCTGGTTTATGAACAGGAACCAGGTCCTGGTCTGGATTCAGCAAGCAGAACTAGGTCTCGGTTCGGTTTCATCAACCAGAACCAGGTCCCAGTCTGATTTCAGAAGCAGAACCAGGTCCTGGTCTGGATTCAGCAAGGCAAAACTAGGTCTCGGTTCGGTTTCATCAACCAGAACCAGGTCCCAGTCTGATTTCAGAAGCAGAACCAGGTCCTGGTCTGGATTCAGCAAGCCAAAACAAGGTCCCTGACTGGTTTCAGGAAGCAGAACCAGGTCCCAGGCTGGTGTCCAGATCCAGGACCAGTTCAAAGTCTGACTTCAGCAACAAGAAACCAGGACCCAGTCTGGTTTCAGAACAGGAACCAGGTCCCAGTCTGGCTTCAGGAAGCAGAACCAGGACCCAGTCTGGTTTCAGGAAGCAGAACCAGGTCCCAGTCTGGTTTCAGGAACCAAAACCAGGTCCGAGTCTGGTTCCAGTAGCAGAACCAGCTCCCAGTCTGGCTTCAGCAACCAGAACTAGGTCCCAGTCTGGCTTCAGCAACCAGAACCAGGTCATAGTCTGGTTTCAGGAACAAGAGCCAGGTCCCAGTCTGATTTAGGGAACCAGAACCAGGTCCCAGGCTGGTTTCCTGACCCTGAACCAGTTCAAAGTCTGACTTCAGCAACAAGAACCAGTTCCCAGTCTGGTTTCAGGAAACAGAACCAGCTCCCGGTCTGGCTTCAGGAAGCAGAACCATCTCCCAGTCTGATTTCAGAAACAGGTCCTAGTTTGGTTTCAGGAACCAGAACTAGGTCCTGGTCTGGTTTCAGGAACCAGAACAATGTCCCAGTCTGGCTTCAACAACCAGAGCTAGGTCCCAGTCTGGTTTCAGAGGCAGAACCAGGTCCCAGTCTGGCTTTAGCAACAAGTACTAGGTTGCAGTCCGGTTTCAGCAACAGCAACCAAGTCCCAGTCTGGTTTAAGAAAACAAGAACCAGGTCTCAGTCTGGTTTGAGAAGCAGAACCAGGTCCCATTCTGATTTCAGCAACCAGAACCAGGTCACACTCTGATTTCAGCAAACCAGAACCAGGTCTCAGTCTGGTTTGAGAAGCAGAACCAGGTCTTAGTCTGGCTTTAGCAACCAAAACCAGGTCCCAATCTGGTTTCAGGAACCAGAACCAGTTCAAAGTCTGACTTCAGCAACAAGAAACCAGGACCCAGTCTGATTTCAGAACTAGAACAAGCTCCAAGTCTGGCTTCAGCAACCAGAACTAGGTCCCAGTCTGGTTTCAGGAAAAAGAACCAGGTCCCAGTCTGGTTTGAGAAGCAGAACCAGGTCACACTCTGATTTCAGAAAACCAGAACCAAGTCTCAGTCTGGTTTGAGAAGCAGAACCAGGTCTTAGTCTGGCTTTAGCAACCAGAACCAGGTCCCAGTCTGTTATAAGGGACCAGAACCAGTTCAAAGTCTGACTGCAGCATTAAGAACCAGTTCCCAGTCTGGTTTCAGAACAGGAACCAGGTCCCAGTCTGGTTTCAGGAAACAGAACCAGGTCCAGGTTTGGCTTAAGCAACCAGAACCAGGTCCCAGTCTGGATTCAGCAACCAGAACCAGTTCTACGTCTGGATTTAGCAACCAGAACCAGATCCCAGTCTGGATTTAGCAACAAGAACCAGGTCCCAGTCTTGTTTAAGAAGCAGAACCAGGTCCCAGTCTGATTTCAGAAGCAGAACCAGGTCCCAGTCTGGCTTCAGGAACCAGATCCAGGTCCCAGTCTGGATTCAGGAGAATGAACCAGGTCCCACTCTGGTTTCAGGAAACAGAACCAGGTCCTGGTTTGGCTTAAGCAACCAGAACCAGGTCCCATTCTGGTTTCAGCAACCAGAAAGCATTCCCAGGTTGGTTTCCGGAACCAGATCCAGTTCAAAGTCTGACTTCAGCCACCAGAACCAGTTCCCAGTCTGGTTTCAGAACCACACCAGCTCCCGGTCTGATTTCAGAAGCAGAACCAGGTCCCAGTCTGGCTTCAGGAAGCAGAACCAGGACCAAGTCTGGTTTCAGAAGCAGAACCTCCCAGGTCCCAGTTCCCAGTCTGGAAGTCTGAACCATTTCCCAGTCTGGTTTTAAAACCAGAACCAACTCCCAGGTCCCGGTCTGGATTCAGGAACCAGAACCAGCTCCCAGTCTGGCTTTAGCAACCAGAACCAGGTCCCAGTCTGGTTTCAGAAACCATAACCAGGTCCCAGTCTGGTTTCAGGAACACCAACCAGGTCCGAGTCTGGTTTCAGGAACCAGAACCAGGTCAAAGTCTGGTTTCAGGAACATGAACCAGGTCCGAGTCTGGTTTCAGGAACCAGAACCAGGTCCAAGTCTGGTTTCAGGATGCAGAACCAGGACCAAGTCTGGTTTCAGAACAAGAACCAGGTACCAGTTTAGTTTCAGGAAGCAGAGACCAGGTCCCAGTCTGATTTCAGAACCCAGAACCAACTCCCGGTCTGGCTTCAGGAAGCAGAACCTCCCAGGTCCCAGTTTCCAGTCTGGAAGACTGAACTATCCCAGTCTGGTTTCAAAACCAGAACCAGAACCAGCTCCCAGGTCCTGGTCTGGTTCCAAAAAGAAGAACCAGGTCTCAGTCTGGTTTAAGAAACAGAACCAGATCCCATTCTGATTTCAGCAACCAGAACCAGGTCACAGTCTGATTTCAGAAGCAGAACCAGGTCTTAGTCTGGCTTTAGCAACCAGAACCAGGTCCCAGTCTGGTTAAAGGAACCAGAACCAGATCCCAGGCTGGTTAAAGGAACCAGAACCAGGTCCCAGGCTGGTTTCCGGATACAGAACCAGTTCAAAGTCTGACTTTAGCAACAAGAAACCAGGACCCAGTCTGGTTTCAGAACCAAACCAGCTCCCGGTCTGGCTTCCAGGAAGCAGAACCAGCTCCCAGTCCGATTTCAGAAGCAGAACCAGCTCCCAGTCTGGCTTAAGCAACCAGAACCAGGTCTCAGTCTGGTTTCAGAACCAGCTCCCAGATCCCAGTCTGGTTTCATGAAAAGAACCAGGTACCAGTCTGGTTTTTAGGAACCAGAACCAGGTCCAAGTCTGCTTCAGCAACCAGAACTAGGTCCCAGTCTGGTTCAAGGAACCAGAACCAGGTCCCAGTCTGGTTTCAGAAGCAGAACCATGTCCCAGTCTGATTTTAGAAGCAGAACCAGTTCTCAGTCTGATTTCAGGAACCAGAACCAGGTCATAGTCTGATTTTAGACCCAGAACCAGCTCCAGGTCAGTCTGGCTTCAAAAACCAGAACCAGCTCCCCAGTCTGGCTTCAGGAAGCAGAACCAGCTCCCAGTCTGATTTCAGAAGCAAGAACCAGGTCCCAGTCTGGCTTCAGGAAGCAGAACCAAATCCCAGTCTGGTTTCAGAAGCAGAACCAGGTCCCAGTCTGGCTTCAGGAAGCAGAACAAGGACCAAGTCTGGTTTCAGAACAGAACCCACATCCCAGTCTGATTTCAGAAGCAGAACCAGGTCTCAGTCTGATTTCAGAAAACCAGAACCAGGTCTCAGTCTGGTTTCAGAAGCAGAACCAGGTCCCAGTCTGGTTTAACAATTTAAACTAGCTCTCAGTCTGGAAGAATAAACTAGTTCCCAGTCTGATTTCAGAACCAGAACCAGCACCAAGGTACCAGTCTGGTTTCAGAAGCAGAACCAGGTCCTAGTCTGGCTTCTTCAACCAGAACCAGGTCCAAGTCTGGCTTCATCAACCAGAACTAGGTCCCAGTCTGGTTTCAGGAACCAGAACCAGGTCCCAGTCTGGTTTCAGAAGCAGAACCAGCTCCCAGTCTGGTTTCAGGAAGCAGAACAGTCTGGCTTCTGCAACCAGTACCAGGTTGCAGTATGGTTTCAGCAACCAGACCAGGTCCCAGTCTGGTTCCAAGAACAAGAACCAGGTACCAGACTGGCTTCAGCAACCAGAACCAGGTCCCAGTCTGGTTCCAAGAACAAGAACCAGGTACCAGACTGGCTTCAGCAACCAGAACCAGGTCCCAGTCTGATTTCAGAAAACCAGAACAAGGTCTCAGTCTGATTTCAGGAACCAGAACCAGGTCACAATCTGATTTCAGAAGCAGAACCAGGTCCCAGTCTGGTTTAAGAATTGAAACTAGCTCTCAGTCTGGAAGAATAAACTAGTTCCCAGTCTGATTTCAGAACCAGAACCAGCTCCCAGGTCCCGTTCTGATTTCAGCAACTATAACCAGGTCCAAGTGTGATTTCATGAAAAAGAACCAGGTACCAGTCTGGTTATAGGAACCAGAACCAGGTCCAAGTGTGATTTCAGGAACCAGAACCTGGTCCTGGTTTCAAAAGCAGAACCAGGTCCCAGTCTGGCTTCTTCAACCAGAACCAGGTCCCAGTCTGATTTCAGAAGCAGAACCAGGTCCCGGTCTGGATTCACCAACCAGAACCAGGTCCAAGTCTGCTTCAGCAACCAGAACTAGGTCCCAGTCTGGTTTAAGCAACCAGAACCAGGTCCCAGTCTGGTTTAAGAATTGAAACTAGCTCTCAGTCTGGAAGAATAAACTAGTTCCCAGTCTGATTTCAGAACCAGAACCAGCTCCCAGGTCCCGTTCTGATTTCAGCAACTATAACCAGGTCCAAGTGTGATTTCATGAAAAAGAACCAGGTACCAGTCTGGTTATAGGAACCAGAACCAGGTCCAAGTGTGATTTCAGGAACCAGAACCTGGTCCTGGTCTGGTTTCAAAAGCAGAACCAGGTCCCGTTCTGATTTCAGCAACTATAACCAGGTCCCAGTCTGGTTTCATGAAAAAGAACCAGGTACCAGTCTGGTTTTAGGAACCAGAACCAGGTACTAGTCTGATTTCAGGAACCAGAACCAGTTACCAGTTTGGATTCACCAACCAGAACCAGGTCCAAGTCTGCTTCAGCAACCAGAACTAGGTCCCAGTCTGGTTCAAGGAACCAGAACCATGTCCCAGTCTGATTTTAGAAGCAGAACCAGTTCTCAGTCTGATTTCAGGAACCAGAACCAGGGCATAGTCTGATTTTAGACCCAGAACCAGCTCCCAGGTACCAGTCTGGCTTCAAAAACCAGAACCAGCTTCCAGTCTGGCTTCAGGAAGCAGAACCAGCTCCCAGTCTGATTTCAGAAGCAGAACCAGGTCCCAGTCTGATTTCAGAAGCAGAACCAGGTCCCAGTCTGGCTTCAGGAAGCAGAACAAGGACCCAGTCTGGTTTCAGAACAGAACCCACATCCCAGTCTGATTTCAGAAGCAGAACCAGGTCTCAGTCTGATTTCAGAAAACCAGAACCAGGTCTCAGTCTGGTTTCAGAAGCAGAACCAGGTCCCAGTCTGGTTTAACAATTGAAACTAGCTCTCAGTCTGGAAGAATAAACTAGTTCCCAGTCTGATTTCAGAACCAGAACCAGCTCCAAGGTACCAGTCTGCTTTCAGAAGCAAAACCAGCTCCCAGTCTGGCTTCAGCAACCAAAACCAGGTCCCAGTGTGGTTTCAGGAACAGAACCTGGTCCTGGTCTGGTTTCAGGCAGAACCAGGTCCCAGTCTACAGGCTCTTCAACCAGAACCAGGTCCAAGTCTGGCTTCATCAACCAGAACTAGGTCCCAGTCTGGATTCAGGAACCAGAACCAGGTCCCAGTCTGGTTTCAGAAGCAGAACCAGCTCCCAGTCTGGTTTCAGGAAGCAGAACAGTCTGGCTTCTGCAACCAGTATCAGGTTGCAGTCTGGTTTCAGCAACCAGAACCAGGTCCCAGTCTGGTTCCAAGAAAAAAAACAAGAACCAGGTACCAGACTGGCTTCAGCAACCAGAACCAGGTCCCAGTCTGGTTCCAAGAACAGAACCAGGTACCAGACTGGCTTCAGCAACCAGAACCAGGTCCCAGTCTGACTTCAGAAACCAGAACAAGGTCTCAGTCTGATTTCAGGAACCAGAACCAGGTCACAGTCTGATTTCAGAAGCAGAACCAGGTCCCAGTCTGGTTTAAGAATTGAAACTAGCTCTCAGTCTGGAAGAATAAACTAGTTCCCAGTCTGATTTCAGAACCAGAACCAGCTCCCAGGTCCCGTTCTGATTTCAGCAACTATAACCAGGTCCAAGTGTGATTTCATGAAAAAGAACCAGGTACCAGTCTGGTTATAGGAACCAGAACCAGGTCCAAGTGTGATTTCAGGAACCAGAACCTGGTCCTGGTCTGGTTTCAAAAGCAGAACCAGGTCCCAGTCTGGTTTCAACAACCAGAACCAAGTCCAAGTCTGGTTTCAGGAACCTGAACCAGTTCCTAGTCTGGTTTCAGAACCAGAACCAGGTCCCAGTCCAATTTCAGAAGCAGAACCGGCTCTCAGTCTGGCTTCATGGAGCAGAACCAGCTCCCAGTCTGGCTTCAGGAATGCTTAAATTAACTGACAGTAAGGGATTTTGCAGCATCTGCACAGCTAATTTAATAAAAGTTATTACTTTAATGCACATCAGAAACAGCTGATTGTTAAAGTGAAAAGAAGTTGTAAATTTTCATTTGCACAAATAAAGCAATTTTCAAGTTTTTTGCCCCGTGTCAATCATATCGCCAGTTATATCATTATCGCAAATTCTATAATTTACATTGTGATAAATATTTTGGGCCATATTGCCCTGCCCTAGTTGGAATTCATCCAAAAACTCTTTTTTCCCCTTTTCTTCTTGTCCTGTCCAGCGTCATAGCAAGCAGAATGAAAATCTGATTGCTTTATTGTGTTGAACAGTTTTGCTTTACCAAGGGGAGCTTTATGAACACAAGGGTCCCATTGATATCCTGTTTATTCATTTTATTTCTTTGATTAAACATTTGTCTATTACACCATTCCATTTCATACTGCTGGGCCTGACAAGGGAGAAATGAAAGTTAACAGAGGTAATGATAGAAAGTGGAATGGAGGGAGGAAAAGGAAGAGAGAGAGAGAGAGAGAGAGAGAGGGAGAGAAAACATGAACCCACCTACACAGCCCACCGACGCATCTGCACAGAAACCCCAAAACAACACCTCAAGGTCTCCGCCGGAAAACAGAACACGCAAACCCCCACAGGAGGACCCGCAGGTGGCTTAAATATCCTCAGATCATACAAACACACACAGAACTATGCAGAGAAGAGGTACAACCTAGTCAGAGCAACGGGAAGCAGAGAAGAGGTACAACCTAGTCAGAGCAACGGGAAGCAGAGAAGAGGTACAACCTAGTCAGCGCAACAGGAAGCAGAGAAGAGGTACAACCTAGTCAGAGCAACGGGAAGCAGAGAAGAGGTACAACCTAGTCAGCGCAACAGGAAGCAGAGAAGAGGTACAACCTAGTCAGCGCAACAGGAAGCAGAGAAGAGGTACAACCTAGTCAGCGCAACAGGAAGCAGAGAAGAGGTACAACCTAGTCAGAACAACAGGAAGCATTGTCACAGCATCAACATGCACAATAAAGGGTCTCCATGGTGATACAGCCACGCAGACGCAGCCTTGTCCTTGCAAAGAGGAGGAAGCCCGCAAGGCTCACGACCCAGGCCCCCAGCAGCCTGACTGTGCCCAAAATATTGTTTCCACACAAGATCGTATTTGGCAACCCACAATGGCGGCATGTAGCGGCTTACAAACGTAAATATAATGCCATTATCGAACCCGTTAACATTTATTTTATAATTATTTTTAGGCTAAATATAATTTTTCTAGGAAATGTTGTACTTTCATTCTGTACACCCCCAAACGACCTGTGGAGGTGTTATTTTTTAAAAATATAGCTTTTAATAAAAATGTTACATATTTAACCTTTAAGTTTGCAGATGACACGACCGTGGTGGGTCTGATCAACAACAACGAGACAAACTACATGAGTGAGGTGAGCCGCCTGGTCACGTGGTGCAAGGACAACCATCTCCATCTGAACGTGGAGAAGATGAAGGAGATGGTGGTGGACTTCAGGAGAGAGCCTGTCCAGCATGCAGCATGCTGCACTGATCATCAACGGTGATGAGGTGGAGCGGGTGCAGCACCAAGTTCCTGGGCGTCCACATCTCCCAAGACCTGCCCTGGGACACCAACACTACAGCCGTGGCCAAGAAAGCCCGACAGAGACTCTACCTCCTGTGGAAACTGAGAGAGTAAGAGCCCCATCATGCACTCCTTCTACAGGGGCACCATGGAGAGCATCCTGACCCCTCCCTCTGCTCGTAAACTCTCCTGCAGACCTCACTTTATCATCACCATGGCACCAGTTCAGCACTGCAGAACATTGTACTAAATGGCACTACTACATATTGCACTATTGCATCCATCAGGACTGCTGCTCAGTTTTCCCCGTCTGATGCGTTACTGCACTATTGCCACTGTATTGTTACATTGCTAAAAACCTACTGTACACGTACATTTACATGTTTGCAGTGACTATTTGCACGATTGTCTATCAGGACGTCTGCACTGTTACATTGTCAAACATTACAATGTTATTTGCTATGATTACATCGTTTACATTGTCATTGCACTGTAATATCTGCACTACTTCGTACATTAGGGTTGCAATATCGTTCACATTGTCTACTGTCAACCCATTTGTTAATATGTAATCTTTTTTTAGTATCTAAACTTAGTTGTGTTTGGATTTCTAGGTATCTGAGCGGATTACTATATATGTTTTTATATGTTTTTATATTTTATCCTGTAGTTTATTATATTTTATGCACCGTGGGTTAGAATGGACTGTAATTTCATCTGTGCTGTGGCACATTTGACAATTTATTTGGTTGTTTGGTTGTTTGTTTGTTTGTTTGTTTGTTTGTTTGGTTAGTTGGTTGGTTGGTTGGTTGGTTATGGACGCTACCCACTCAGGACACTTAGATTACATTGGACGAGCAGTATGGAGGAATATTGACAAGTTTTTGTGGAATTTTATGGACCTTTTTGGTTCAATCGCCGGTGAACTCCATTATATGAAAGTTGGGGGAAAAGTGCTCCAGAGTCTTGCTCAGCATGAGGGTGAGTAGAAAATGAAGGACCATCATTCTATGCGTACTTTTCCTTTAAATAAATTGATAAATAACTAGCTACTGACTAGCTAACTAAACTAAACAAATGCTTTATCAGTCCCTAAGAGGGTTGTTCATAAATGAGGTGTTGTAGCTTGTTATAATACAATAACATTTTTTATTTCATTATGTGACATGTTCTTGTATTGTCTTAGTTCTATCGTTGCTCAACATTGACATATATTTTATTGTCAATGTTTATTTGAGGTATTTTTGTGAGATCAGGTTGGCCTGGGAAGCTCTGGTCAAACTCTGATGTCTGATCATGTTGAGGTTTTTGACGTCAGCAGGGAGATTGCAGGCACACCCAGGATGCATGATGCTGCGTTTGTTTCTAATGTGAAGCAGGTCTGAGATCAGCGCACCGATCAGGGACCTACAGTGGTTCCTGCAGAGCTGCAGGTTCTGGTGTCTTCAGCCTCCCGACAGGGTCAATAAACCCACGCATTAGTGCTGTAAGGCTGATTTATGTCAGCCGTTCACCAGTCTGTGGACATGTTTGCCTCAGTCATCCGTCTGTCTTTGCTTCATGTGGAGGAAGGGTTTTACCAGAGCAGAGCAATCTGTCAGCAGAGACACTTCTCCAGATGGGAAAGTCTGCAGATGTCTGGGACGCACCTGCAGGCCTCTTTAGCCCGTCCACCTTTAGCCCGACGGGGGTGCAATGCCCCGTCCATGGGGCATTGCACCAGGAGGAATTCAAACAGTAACACAGCTCCTCCAAAGCAGATATGGATGGAATGAAGGTTGTACTGACACTTAAACGATGTCTTTTAAACAGAGAAGGAAAATGTCTAAATGGTCTGAATGTAGAGATGATAACTGATAAGAAATTATCGATGTCAATGCCATTATTGATGCCGCTTATCGATTCGATTCCTTATAGATTTTCTCATCAATGCCTTTTAGGCTGTTGTATTTGAAAAAACAAACAAACAAACAGAAAATGTAGGCTATGGCTTGTAACAAAAGCTTACTTTTATTTATTGTGCTGCATGTTTGAGTATCAGTGTGATGGAGACCTGGGGTTCCATCACCACCTGTTAAACTGAGTAAACAGTCCTTAAATGATTAGAAAAGTTAAAGTGGAAAGTACAATGTTTTACTGGAATATGTGAGAGTACAATTGAAATGAAGAAATGCAGATTGTTTTATTGAAAGATGAAATAGTAAAATGTTGTTTGTTTGCAGGGGGACTGGCCATCCTGCCTGTGTAAAAAGAAAGAGGAATTTAGATTTTAAGGAAATCTAAAGACCTTTTGTCTTCTTCTTGGCAGTGCTGGGGAGGTAAAAGAGGGAGGTTAGGCCAAATTACCTGCTTAAAACCTGTTGCAGTGAACTATTTTAATGAGGGGGAGGGTTAAGAGGAACTATGCGTTTTTTCAGAGTAGATTGTAAAGGTAGAATTATTTAATTATTTATAGGCATGTATGTAAATATTTATTCTTTAGACTTAGGCTTTAGACTTTTAGACTTTATTGTCCCAGGGGAAAGTCTTTTCCACAAACCAGGGTGATATTAGGATGTTATTTTCATGTATATATTTTCGAGCTTTTCTATTATGCTCCCAGCTCAATGGGTTATCTGAGCTAATGGGCTCTATGCACGACTCCACTACTTCCTGAACTTAAAGGGACACTGTGTAATCGGGAGCAGCTCCCTCGTACTTTTCATGCTGCGTTCGCGTGAAACCGGGCAGACCGACGACATCCGCTGCATGTAAAGTTATCACCGGCCTCTATGTGAAGATGTGGTCCGTCAGTTACAGTGACATCAGTCCACATCTGATTTGTTGTCATGGCGATGTCTTTTGCTTTCCCTGACCCATGTTTTACCGTCTTTCGCTCGGCTTCATTGATTAAAATGACATCTGGTTTGTTACCAACGGCCGTCTGCCCGACTGCACGTGAACGCAGCATCAGTGAGACGCTGGTTTCTCCCACTGCAGCGCGGTGACTTTTCAAAGGCATTACCTCGAACTGAGCTGAAAACTCCGGTGTGTCCGGTGAGTTTCTGTGTTTTCCTGCTGTCACGCTTCTCCTGAACGCAAAAACATGGCGATAAGACATGGCAGCCCCCACCGAGCCGCCCCGCTCGATGTGTAAATGAATGATACGAACGGCAAATTTAGAACTTAGAGGAGCACTTCAGTTTGTTGATGGGAGTGATTAGTGATTAATGAAAAAACACTTTTGAACCAAATAATCAGTTTTTGTGAATAAAACACAGGAGAACTTACACAATATCCCTTTAAGGAAGCTCCTTTGTTTCCTGTCTCTCATTACTGGACAGACTGATTAATCCAGGTGTGTCCGGCCAGTTACTGAGGTCAGGCACACCTAATACGTTCCCGCTCCACCCAGCTTATCCAGTGATAAAAGACAGGAAACAAAGGAGCTACCTTGAGTTCAGGAAGTAGTGGAGCTGCGCATAGAGCCCGTTGTCTGCAGCAGGAGGAAATAAAAGGCCTGAGATGCTCTTTGTGAGGTTGTTGATCATCAGTTCCAGAATGACTAATAAATTGTGCCAATCATGGATGGAAAACTTACTTAAGTCTTACGCCTCTTCTTAAACTGTGGAGAGACCGACGGCCACATTGACAATCAGCAGATAAAAATGTCACAGAAAAATAGGAGAAAATCAACAAAAACATCTGGGGGAAAAAAGGCAGCTTTATCTGGAACTTAAGAGCAACCACTGAACTCTGACCTGCAGCCTGCCTGCTGTTTCATGTGTGTTTCACCCCATCACCACACAAGAATGACCTCTGAAATTCTCCCGTTCCACTTCATTGTGATGAGAATGTCCTATCCCACCGCATCCTGATGAGGATCTCCCATTACACCTCATCATGATAAGAATGTCCCTTTCCAACATCACAATGAAAATGTCCTGTTCCACTTCATCTTGATGAGAATCTCCTTTGGGTTTTATTGTTTGCAGTGGTTTACACCTGGGGTCTGTTGCACGAAGCAGGTTCAACAAACTCCGAGAGTAACTCTGAACTCTGAGTTGATCTACTCGGAGATTGGAAACTCTGAGTTTTCAGTCCCATAACAGCTGATTTGAGTTGGTTTAATCAACTCAGAGTAGTTCGACCCGGGGTTTTAACCCGGCACTACCAAGATAAAAAGCCAACATCAATTGAGCACCGATTCGACGAGTCACCATGGTAACGTAGACGCGAGGGCAGGGCTGCGCTCGCCATTGAATGGAGATATAACTTTTAAAGCCTCATATGGCGAGTTTGAACTGCTGCCGCTGCTGCAAGCTAAAAAATAAAAAAAGAAAGAAAGAAAGACGGCGTGGGAGAAGATTTAAGTTCAAATGCTGTCCTTTGTACTTTTTTGTAGCTTTGTACTTTTACCACAGTCTTTTTGTTTATTGAACTTGGGTGAAATCCCTCAGGGAGAAGCGGTCTTGTCGGCAGCATTTAGATTAAATATAACCGTCGCATTTCTCAAATGCCCTGCGTCTACAATGAAAGAAATAAAAAATCTATTTGCGAAAAAAAATGCAGGGTAATAGACAATATGCTTCGAGAGAAAAGCGTATGGCAACATAAAAAAAAAGCCACAACAAGAATTGAACCGCAGTTGTCTGCGGGGTAAACGAACGCTTTATCCATTTGGCCAGAACCAAAGACAACTGATTAGTGAAATGATCATGTTAACACATCTCTCGTAAACAGAGACAGGACCTCCAACTATCACGTATGGCTGGTGATATTATAAATGTACGGACGGATCAGCTCGTGTATGTAGATAACTGACCGTGATGTGTAACTGTAACGTCAGAAATGACAACTGTCGGTAAATTAAACTTCTATCCGTGGTCTGATAATGATCTCTGAATATTTAACCCTTCATGCTGCATCTTAATCCATAAAATCCTTATCAAAAGATAAGGATGTAACCTACCGACTCTGATTTATTTTTTAACATGTTTTATTTGAGACGGCAGCAGCCAAAACTCACCGCTGACTTAATGAATGAATGAGGAAAGGAAACGGCGAGTGTGACTAAAAGTGGGTGGAGACAGTGAGAAACTCAAGGTTTCTCCACACTAACCTGCTCCCGACCAGGTTAGTTTCAGAGTCTGTTACCATGGTAACTGACCGAGGGTTTAAGTTACTCCTCTTCATGCAACAGGCTAGAGTTACTCCTCTTTCCCCTGGGTTGAGTTACCTACCTTTGTGTTACGAAAAACTCAGAGTTTCCCGAATTTCGGGGTAAAACAACTCAGGGTTTTCATTAAACCTGCTTCGTGCAACAGACACCTGGTCCTCCATCTCTGAGGAAAGAGACATTGGATAATTGGAAGAAGCTGCTGCCACATGGACTCCTCCAGAGGGGATTTTACTCCGGCACCCTGCCTTGCAGCATAGAGACGCTGGCAGCTTTTTATCAAAATAAACTGTTAATCTTTACCTGGACTAAATTGTATATTTGACAGCTACTCCTCAGCAAACCACAAATCAGGTCTTTATTAAGGCCTACTGGTTATACTTGTCCACAGGCTCCTGACCCATGTCAACTCGTTCATCTGATCCCAAGACCATCCATTCCATCGGCTCCAGCGCGCAGCCATTTAAGTGGAGCTAGATGGGATGTGCGTATTGTAGTGAGAAATGGTGGAAGTGTTGGTGAGAGTGAGGAGGGAGCAGATCAGGTAATCACCAGATTACCTGAGTGGCAGCACCTGGGAGGTGAGTGAGCAGCAGAGGTTACTAAGGGTGCTCAGTCAGTGTGTTCAGTGTTGCGGAGAGTGGAGCTTGGTTACTGTTACAGGGCTGTAGCCCAGCCAAGCAAACTGTTAGTGCTCGGTGGGTACTGGGGGGAGGTTGCCGATCGCAGCTGTTTAGGGCTGCCGGCGGCGAAGATAGCCAGGGGGCAGTAGGGCCAGGCTGGCGAGTAGGCAGGGAAAATAAGAGTGAGAGGGAACGCATAGGAGCACGCCTTTCCACTCTTCAGCCAAGCAAGAGGGTCTCCTGCTGTCTGTGGAGATACCTCACCACGCGGGACTCAGTAGGCCCCTGCAAGCCTAATCCGGTTGGGCCAGCCCGCACCAAAGCTTAGACCCCTGGAGAGCTAAGTGGCTTTTTAGCAGCAGCGCCAAGATCCAAAAACGGCAAACGGCAGTTGCCTTTTCTAGAAACGGCAAATGCCGTTTCGGCAGCGGCACTTGCCGTTTTCTCAGTGGTCTGCCTTTTCCCAGCAACACGCCCCGCCCCTGTGTTTTGCTACTGTGGACAGATGGAGATGGAAACTTTATTTTATTTAACTTAACATGCTATAATCTACCATTTTAGCACATTAGGCCTATTTCATAAAGTTTTTTTTTCGTGTTTTTATCCACGCTGTTGTTAATAGTTCCGATGATTTTGTAGCCTAATTGAAATTCTGGTAAACTCCTTTTATTTCCTCCAGGATCTTTCTCGCTGTGGGGTTCTGCCTGCTCATTCTGGGGGTTCCCGGGGATCGGACTTTTGTCTAGGCGGTTGGGGGTCTCGCGCTGCAGCCTCGCAGGGATGGTGTTGAGCCGACCTGCCCCGATCTTGGTGTTTCTGGTGTAGTGACTGCTTATGAGGACATGACGTGGACTGGTCAATCTTTCGCCGTTCTTATACAGTGATGGCCGCTGTGAAATAGGCAAGCCGCTCTGTCCTAGCGGCGATTGCCGTTTTTAAACGGCAGTTGCCTCTGTGAAATAGGCAAGCCGCTCTGTCCCAGCAGCGATTGCCGTTTTTAAACGGCAGTTGCCTCTGTGAAATAGGCAAGCCGCTCTGTCCCAGCAGCGATTGCCGTTTTTAAACGGCAGTTGCCTCTGTGAAATAGGCAAGTCGCTCTGTCACAGCGGCGATTGCCGTTTTATGATATAGGCAAGCCGTTCTGTTCCAGTGGCTTTTGCTTTTATGAGTGAGTTGGGCATTGTTTTTTGCCCCCACATTTTACAGACTGCAGATGAAACATTAGGCCTATAGTGTCATTATAGGCTCCTGCTACCTGCTTATGCCAGGAGGGGTCGCATCTTTTCCGAAACTTACAGTAAAAGCATGGCTGCTGTTATTTGACAACAAGAAAACTATATTTATTTTTTCACACGGACTAGACTGGAATAGCAGTCAGGCTAAGATTAAATAGCAGCATATTTGCTTCAATGCAGAAGTTAAGTTTTTCCTAGGTAGAAATTTAGAAATTGGCTACCAATTAGCTAGTTCATTTGGGACAAAATCGTGGACATAAAGATGTGATGAGAATTAAGTTGACACCCCAGAGGAATAAGAAATCCAAGTCCACCCCAATACTGCATCACAAAAACAACATTGACAGGAAACAGATGATTTTACCTGCTGGAAACAGTTTGTACAGGGCCTCACAAGCTACCCATGTAGGCCTACTTATTTTGTACGTGAGTGATTCTACAATTAGGTACATTAGAAGTCTAAGGAATGCTCTTTAATCATGTAGTCAAGTTTAGTGTAAACATATGTGTTCATTGTATAGATGATTTTGGTGATATCCCTGTCATTTAAATCATGGTATATAGTCTAATTACTAAGTAATACAAAGGTAATACATGACACTTCTATGCAATAGCAATAGTTAATTACTATAGTTTCAGATCAGTTATTCCCTGATCATAATTAGCTGATTAGATTGAAAAACAATGCCCAACTCACTCATAAAAGCAAAAGCCGCTAGGACAGAGTGACTTGCCTATATCACAGAGGCAACTGCCGTTTAAAAACGGCAATCGCCGCTGGGACACAGTGACTTGCCTATTTCACAGAGGCAACTGCCGTTTTAAAACGTCAATCGCCGCTAGGACAGAGCGGCTTGCCTATTTCACAGCGGCCATCACTGTATAAGAACGGCGAAAGATTGACCAGTCCACGTCATGTCCACATAAGCAGTCACTACACCAGAAACACCAAGATCGGGGCAGGTCGGCTCAACACCATCCCTGCGAGGCTGCAGCGCGAGACCCCCAACCGCCTAGACAAAAGTCCGATCCCCGGGAACCCCCAGAATGAGCAGGCAGAACCCAACAGCGAGAAAGATCCTGGAGGAAATAAAAGGAGTTTACCAGAATTTCAATTAGGCTACAAAATCATCGGAACTATTAACAACAGCGTGGATAAAAACACGAAAAAAAAACCTTTATGAAATAATGGGCTAAAAATGGTAGATTATAGCATGTTAAGTTTAATGAAATAAAGTTTCCATCTCCATCTGTCCACAGCAGCAAAACACAGGGGCGGGGCGTGTAAGGCAACTGCCGTTTGCCGTTTTTGGATCTCGGCCTCTCTCGTGTGTGTGGGTGTGTGAGGGATTTTATAGATTTTAATTGCAGTCAGTGGGGAAATCTAGTTGGAGTAAAAGTAAGAGTTCAGATTGTAAGATGGTTACTCTCTGCTGGCCTTACAGTGATATGCGGGGTGGGATTTAGTGTGGCTCCGCTTGCTGTGGTTGAGTTTGCTGTGGATTTGTTAAGGAGCCTTGATAGCAGTCTTGTGTGCAGTGCCTTTGGTTGGTGTGTGGCTGGTTTTGCCTGGTGGCTCTTCCCATCACATGGTATTCATTGGGGCCGCCAGTGGCGGGGACTGTCCTTATTTAAGCTGACCTTAACTGGCTCCTTTACAGGTTCAATACTGGCTGCCTTATGCATTGTAATTAATAAAGCTGATTATTCATAACGATACCCTCTGCTTCCCCTCATCTGTGCCTGAAGAAACCCTACCAATAACAAATACTACAGTATCATTACTGCTGGATACTGCGGCCTCTCGCTCCCTACTCAACAAATCCACGGTTCGCCAGCTGTTTCCTCATCACACCATTGAGGCAGATGCAGAGGAACTGTATGGCCAGCTACTTACTTTACTTACTGAGAGCTACGTTGGTCGTGACTGGAGATGCTGGGTTATATTGTTGAGTGAAGGACAGTGCCAGCTCTTCGCACAGTCAAGATGATAAAAAAAAAAAAAAAAGACAAGGGCGAGTTACGGTTTTTTAAGATATCCAGTTTGAAAAAAAAAAGAGAAAAAAAAAGTCAAGGATTGTAAACTGCTGAAGTGACAGGGGGGGGGGGGGGCACCAAGTGGCTGACAGCTGCAGTCTGAAGGAAAGAGATTAGCGGTTACTTTCTTTTGTCATTTACTGGTAATGTTGGACATCACTGACATCTGTCTGAGTCTGACAGCTTATTTTGGTCTTTCACAAATCAGACACACACTCTTCAATGTTTTCTTTTTTATAAATAAATGATTGAAACCACGTTAAATATCGTCCTCCTTACATGTTTACTGACAGCTCACAAATGTTTTCTTAACTAGCAGCATAACGGTTAACTGTGTAAAAGGCAGAATAACACTTCTCTAACATTAACAGAGCAAAATTACAAATATTACCACGTTACAAACTGATTGTGAAGACTAAATAATTCACAATGCATCAGCCGCATGTCTCCATGGAGGACGGAGGTAAGCGGTCCAGACTACTGTCCCACTCTGAGCCATTCAGCTCAGATGGGTCCAGTCCGGATTTGTCCCCTAGTTTCTCCAAATAAGTCTTCTTTGTGCTAGACATTAAATTATTTCTGTACGCCTTTTCTTCTTTGCTCCTTTTCCCTCCAATGTTAAAACTCCCTTCAGCTCTTGTTTTGACAGTCACACCTGTACAAACATCATGGCGGCGCGACTCCGCTTCGCTCAGAATTGTCACGTGACTCCTCCGGCTCTTTACGCACTGATGGCTAAATGAATGCTGCACACAGGACTGCAGAGATGCAGCATCGGGTCAGAATCATTTCTCATGACGTGTGCAGGCGACATGTCAAGTTTTTAATCCTTTAATTAAATAAAAATCAACATCACTGTTTAACACGGATTATTCCAGACATGAATCTGAACATCTGCAGCTGCATCATGGTAGTTAAAGCTGACATTATTTATGTCTTATTTTCTTTTATTTTTTGCCAATGCCATATTTTCTAATTAAAATCATCTTCTGCTCCTTCACACAACGACTGCTGCTGCTGTTCTGAGGTGGCTTTCTGAAGTGAAGAGTTTATTTGCAAAAGCAGTTAACTCCATTTTTCTACAAGCCGTTTGTCTATTTTTTTTTTTTTTTTTTTTTTTTTTTTTTTTTTTTTTTTTTTTTTTTTTTTTTTTTTTTTTGCAAATGAACTCTTCATATTCATCTTATATTCTGTTTTTTATTTGCCTCATTATATCTCTGAAACTAACATCTCTCTATCAGGATGAATTTCATTTTGCGTTTACCACATGCTCTTCTGAACTTTCCATGACGCAGGGAGAGCGCACGCTAAATCCTCTTTTAAATCCTGCTGTTTGCGCCTGTTACAGATTACACGTGTAATCTTTGTAGATCACCCGCAAACGCTAAAATGACAGCGCACGCTATTTATCTGCGAGGCAAAGACATCAGCCTCGTGATTTGGATTCTTTGTAAATCAGGCCCTATGTGACTAACTTTTGACCTGTAGATGACGTGTTGTGCTTGTCATGTGGCAGAATAAACCACAAACCAGGTGAACCAGCAGTCTACCCGCTTCACCTAGTTAGAACAGCCATGTTCAGGCTTAAACGATAGTTGTAACAAACCCCATTGTTTGCACTAATTGCTTTGGTTGTTAGAAGAGAGAGGGGGTAAATGTAGTATACGGCACGATGTCGCATACAGGAGAGTCATGACAATGTGACGAGTGAGCCAAAAAGCGTGACGTGTTGTCGTTGTAAGTGCAGCCAGTGAGCGTGTCACTAAACCGCCTTCACATGAACCACAGTTGTCCGCCTGTTATTCAGATATAAAATGTGCCATATCATCAATCGTTGCTCGCAGCTCCAACTCAAATCGGTCTCTGCCGAGTGACGTAACATTTGTTGCTTAACCAGCAGTAACCAGGCTTCACGCCATTTTAGGTGGAAAAAAGCACACATCTGATCATAAACTGATCTTACGACTGGATCCATGTGTGATTTATAAAATGTTGGTGTCTGACCAAACAACAGAATATTCGTCAGAAATGCACCGTCATCCAGCTGTTTCTCCTGAAACAGCAGCAGCGCTGACAGATGGAGGCTGGTCGAATCTGAGCCTGACCCGGACAGAAACACAAGAAACGATAACTTTCATTAGTTAAGCTAAGAAACAGTCTACCGACTGCGCACTTATACAACTTTAAGGTATAGATTACTTAATAGAAGTGACGGATCGCCTCCTGTCTCCTCCGTATCTCCAGTGGGAGCTGCAGTTACCAGCGCATCCGCCCTTCTGGCTGCTCATAATGTTCATGAACCGGGAGGGGCCGGGAGCTCCCTCAGCTGCCAGCGATGCTGTACAGCTGGGTTTGATTTATCTTGACATTTCTGGTGATCAGTTGTCGCCTTCATCAGAAGTTATAACACTGCTGTAAAGATCTGCTGGCTGACACGACACCCTGCAGCTCCTGGAGACACGGAGGAGACAGGAGGCGATCCGTCGTTTCTATTAAGTAATCTGTACCCTAAACTTATAGTCTATAAGTGCTCAGTCAGCAGACTGTTTTGTTTCTTAGCTTAGCTAATGAAAGTTATCGTTTCTTCTGTCCCTGTGCAGGTCAGGCTCAGATCCGGCAGTCCGGGTCAGGCTTGGATGGCCTCCACCTGTCAGCGCTGCTGCTGCTTCCAGGTAGAAACAGCTGGATGAGGAGGGATTTCTGACGTAGATTCTGTTGTTTGGTCAGACACGAACATTTTATAAATCACAGGTGGATACAATCATAAGATCATTTTTATGATCAGATATGCGCTCATTTCCACGCTTGTTTGATAAACGGGACCACTGACTTTTTTCCGCCTAAGATGGCGTCTTAGCAACAAATGTCTCGTGACTGGCAGAGACCGATTGTGTGAATCAGTCGCAGAGTTCAAAAGTTCACAGCTTGCGATGTCTGTCCTTACACTGTATGAACCGACGCTCAGATGTGATCTGAACACTCACCCTGTACGTCCTCAAAGACAGGTCAGGGTCTTGAACACTCCAGACATGCAACACAATAAATATAGCTAGTAGTAGTAGAAGAAGAGAAGAAGAAGAAGACGACAATAATAACAACAGCAACAGTATGTTTGTTATCACCAAACAACCGCGCTGCCTTGGTGATTTGCACTTATCTTTGTGAAGAATTCACCAAAAAGAAAAGGTGGTGATGTCGTGTGTGGACAAGGAATTTCTGTTTTTGTTTCACGAATGTAAAATGTGAAAATCTCCGAGGAAGAGTTCTCAGTCTGGTCGTGACTCATGAGTGAATCGCATGTTGAAACGGAGCCACGACCAGACTGAGAACTCTTCCCCCGGAGATTTTCAGAATATCAAACAGGTTTTATTTTCTTGTGACTTACGATTTCTGACCGGGAGCTCGTCATGACCCCCTAGTATACTGCACGATGTACAACACACGATTTGGCCAAGATTCGGCCTGATCGCCAAAATTGTGACACAACTGGAAAATCTGCTCAAAAACGTCCAAAAATCGCACAGAGTATGCCGGGATTTATACATCATCAGACATTCATAATCTGGTTAAAGGGTGCCGGCCCTCACTGGCTGGTCTGATAACCAGCTCATCACAGGCCCAGAAGCCAACCTCCAGGATGAGAATAAAACCTCTCTGCTCTGACGTGGACTTCAGAGTCCCTCCAGTACTTCACACCGACATTCCATCCGTGGATCTGGAACCGGACTCTCCTGTTGTGGTTGGTTTCCAACAACCTTTAGTCCTCTTTATCCCTCATTCTGATGCTCAGGTTGATCTTCAGTATG
The DNA here is from genome assembly GCA_023101725.1 of Atherinomorus stipes. NCBI lineage: Eukaryota > Metazoa > Chordata > Actinopteri > Atheriniformes > Atherinidae > Atherinomorus > Atherinomorus stipes. The sequence goes on along the minus strand of JALJCO010006394.1, from coordinate 16,681 downwards.
TCGACTTCACCACATGTATTGAGTTGCTGCCATGAGATTGGCTGATTACATATTTGTGTTAACAAGCAGATGAACAGGTGTGAGCTGCATTGTTTATTGCTTATTGTTTATTCGGATCCCCATTAGCTTCCACCAAGGTGTTAGCTACTGTACTCTTCCTGGGGTCCACTAGTAAAACCATGACATAAATTACAAATCAAATACAAGCTTTTTTTTATAATTTTAAAAGAAAGAAAGTAAAAAGGTGGAAAAATAACTGGTCATTTCCTTGTATGAATACCACAATACATATCAGAGAAAACTGAAACATTCAATAACAATGTCTTCAAGAAACAATCTTTGATATCTTGTTTGACCACTGTAAGCTTAGTTACTCATTCCATTTTCATTGGGTTATTTTTAACATAGTCTCTTAACAGTTTCTTAAAACTTCTCTTACTGAATTCATTAGTGATTTTACTTGACAAGGTGTTCCACATTGCTATGGCCCTATACATTACAGATCTTCATAAAGCATCTGTTCGGGGTTTATCTCTTGCAATATAACCACTAACTGCCTGCCTAGTATTATGACAGTGTTGATTTTTTACATAAATTATTTGTGAGTACAGACAGTTTGGTTGCTTACTGTAACAAATATTTCTGAAAAAAAACAATAAATTACATGCCAACATTTCTTCGACTTTGAGCGATTAGAGACTGGTATGAAGTCTTTCTTTACTATGCCTTACATCCATTGGACAATGCATGCATTCACTTAACTTTGCAATGGTGCGATTCCTGCATAACTGGATCAGCTTATTCAATTGTGTATTAAAGTTGCAGTAAAATGAGACATAAGATGAGGTCATTAATGCTGATTCTGACCTTGACTTTAATGAAGCAAGTGTAATGTCTGCGTTAAACCACACTGACCATGTTACAGTCTGGTGTTCCGGTAAAAAACTGTACTGAATATACAGCAGGAAAAAAAGTATTGAATATGTCAACATTTTTCTCAGAAATATATTTCTAGTAGAACTATTGACATGAAATTTTCCCCAGATGTCGGCAACAACCCAAGTAATGCACACATACAAAGAAATCCTAACATTTATGTCCATAAATGAAGTTATGTGTAATATAGTGAAATGACACAGGTAATAAGTATTGAACACATTTACTGAAATTTATTTACTACTTCGTGTAAAAACCTTTGTTGGTGGTTCCAGCATCCTCCTGTATGCAGAAACCAGTGGAAAACGTTGCTCAGGTGTGATTTTGGTCCATTTTTCCTCAAACTGACTTCAGATCTTCAAGGTTCCGGGTCTCTTCTGTCAACTTGGATCTTCAGTTCTTTCGGGTCGGGTGATTGACTGGTCCGTTCTAGCAGCTTTATCTTCTTCTTATTAAAGCAGGTGAGCGTTTCTGGTCCGTTCTAGCAGCTTTATCTTCTTCTTAAAGCAGGTGAGTGTTTCTGGTCCGTTCTAGCAGCTTTATCTTCTTCTTCTTAAAGCAGGTGAGCGTTTCTGGTCCGTTCTAGCAGCTTTATCTTCTTCTTCTTAAAGCAGGTGAGTGTTTCTGGTCCGTTCTAGCAGCTTTATCTTCTTCTTCTTAAAGCAGGTGAGTGTTTCTGGTCCGTTCTAGCAGCTTTATCATCTTCTTCTTAAAGCAGGTGAGTGTTTCTGGTCCGTTCTAGCAGCTTTATCATCTTCTTCTTAAAGCAGGTGAGTGTTTCTGGTCCATTCTAGCAGCTTTATCTTCTTCTTCTTAAAGCAGGTGAGTGTTTCTGGTCCGTTCTAGCAGCTTTATCTTCTTCTTCTTAAAGCAGGTGAGCGTTTCTGGTCCGTTCTAGCAGCTTTATCTTCTTCTTAAAGCAGGTGAGTGTTTCTGGTCCGTTCTAGCAGCTTTATCTTCTTCTTCTTAAAGCAGGTGATTGTTTCTGGTCCGTTCTAGCAGCTTTATCTTCTTCTTCTTAAAGCAGGTGATTGTTTCTGGTCCGTTCTAGCAGCTTTATCTTCTTCTTCTTAAAGCAGGTGAGTGTTTCTGGTCCGTTCTAGCAGCTTTATCTTCTTCTTCTTAAAGCAGGTGAGTGTTTCTGGTCCGTTCTAGCAGCTTTATCTTCTTCTTAAAGCAGGTGAGTGTTTCTGGTCCGTTCTAGCAGCTTTATCTTCTTCTTCTTAAAGCAGGTGATTGTTTCTGGTCCGTTCTAGCAGCTTTATCTTCTTCTTCTTAAAGCAGGTGAGTGTTTCTGGTCCGTTCTAGCAGCTTTATCTTCTTCTTCTTAAAGCAGGTGAGCGTTTCTGGTCCGTTCTAGCAGCTTTATCTTCTTCTTAAAGCAGGTGAGCGTTTCTGGTCCGTTCTAGCAGCTTTATCTTCTTCTTCTTAAAGCAGGTGAGTGTTTCAGGTCCGTTCTAGCAGCTTTATCTTCTTCTTCTTAAAGCAGGTGAGTGTTTCTGGTCCGTTCTAGCAGCTTTATCTTCTTCTTCTTAAAGCAGGTGAGTGTTTCTGGTCCGTTCTGAGCAGCTTTATCTTCTTCTTAAAGCAGGTGAGTGTTTCTGGTCCGTTCTAGCAGCTTTATCTTCTTCTTCTTAAAGCAGGTGAGTGTTTCTGGTCCGTTCTAGCAGCTTTATCTTCTTCTTCTTAAAGCAGGTGAGTGTTTCTGGTCCGTTCTAGCAGCTTTATCTTCTTCTTAAAGCAGGTGAGTGTTTCTGGTCCGTTCTAGCAGCTTTATCTTCTTAAAGCAGGTGAGCGTTTCTGGTCCGTTCTAGCAGCTTTATCTTCTTCTTAAAGCAGGTGAGCGTTTCTGGTCCGTTCTAGCAGCTTTATCTTCTTCTTCTTAAAGCAGGTGAGTGTTTCTGGTCCGTTCTAGCAGCTTTATCTTCTTCTTAAAGCAGGTGAGCGTTTCTGGTCCGTTCTAGCAGCTTTATCTTCTTCTTAAAGCAGGTGAGCGTTTCTGGTCCGTTCTAGCAGCTTTATCTTCTTCTTAAAGCAGGTGAGCGTTTCTGGTCCGTTCTAGCAGCTTTATCTTCTTCTTCTTAAAGCAGGTGAGCGTTTCTGGTCCGTTCTAGCAGCTTTATCCTCTTCTTCTTAAAGCAGGTGAGTGTTTCTGGTCCGTTCTAGCAGCTTTATCTTCTTCTTCTTAAAGCAGGTGATTGTTTCTGGTCCGTTCTAGCAGCTTTATCTTCTTCTTCTTAAAGCAGGTGATTGTTTCTGGTCCGTTCTAGCAGCTTTATCTTCTTCTTCTTAAAGCAGGTGAGCGTTTCTTGTCCGTTCTAGCAGCTTTATCTTCTTCTTATTAAAGCAGGTGAGCGTTTCTGGTCCGTTCTAGCAGCTTTATCTTCTTCTTCTTAAAGCAGGTGAGCGTTTCTGGTCCGTTCTAGCAGCTTTATCTTCTTCTTCTTAAAGCAGGTGAGCGTTTCTGGTCCGTTCTAGCAGCTTTATCTTCTTCTTCTTAAAGCAGGTGAGTGTTTCTGGTCCGTTCTAGCAGCTTTATCTTCTTCTTCTTAAAGCAGGTGAGTGTTTCTGGTCCGTTCTAGCAGCTTTATCTTCTTCTTCTTAAAGCAGGTGAGTGTTTCTGGTCCGTTCTAGCAGCTTTATCTTCTTCTTCTTAAAGCAGGTGATTGTTTCTGGTCCGTTCTAGCAGCTTTATCTTCTTCTTCTTAAAGCAGGTGAGCGTTTCTGGTCCGTTCTAGCAGCTTTATCTTCTTCTTCTTAAAGCAGGTGAGCGTTTCTGGTCCGTTCTAGCAGCTTTATCTTGTTCTTCTTAAAGCAGGTGAGCGTTTCTGGTCCGTTCTAGCAGCTTTATCTTCTTCTTAAAGCAGGTGAGCGTTTCTGGTCCGTTCTAGCAGCTTTATCTTCTTCTTCTTAAAGCAGGTGAGCGTTTCTGGTCCGTTCTAGCAGCTTTATCTTCTTCTTCTTAAAGCAGGTGAGCGTTTCTGGTCCGTTCTAGCAGCTTTATCTTCTTCTTCTTAAAGCAGGTGATTGTTTCTGGTCCGTTCTAGCAGCTTTATCTTCTTCTTCTTAAAGCAGGTGAGTGTTTCTGGTCCGTTCTAGCAGCTTTATCTTCTTCTTCTTAAAGCAGGTGAGCGTTTCTGGTCCGTTCTAGCAGCTTTATCTTCTTCTTAAAGCAGGTGAGCGTTTCTGGTCCGTTCTAGCAGCTTTATCTTCTTCTTCTTAAAGCAGGTGAGTGTTTCAGGTCCGTTCTAGCAGCTTTATCTTCTTCTTCTTAAAGCAGGTAAGTGTTTCTGGTCCGTTCTAGCAGCTTTATCTTCTTCTTCTTTAAGCAGGTGAGTGTTTCTGGTCCGTTCTAGCAGCTTTATCTTCTTCTTCTTAAAGCAGGTGAGTGTTTCTGGTCCGTTCTAGCAGCTTTATCTTCTTCTTAAAGCAGGTGAGTGTTTCTGGTCCGTTCTAGCAGCTTTATCTTCTTAAAGCAGGTGAGTGTTTCTGGTCCGTTCTAGCAGCTTTATCTTCTTCTTCTTAAAGCAGGTGAGCGTTTCTGGTCCGTTCTAGCAGCTTTATCTTCTTCTTCTTAAAGCAGTTGAGTGTTTCTGGTCCGTTCTAGCAGCTTTATCTTCTTCTTAAAGCAGGTGAGTGTTTCTGGTCCGTTCTAGCAGCTTTATCTTCTTCTTCTTAAAGCAGGTGAGCGTTTCTGGTCCGTTCTAGCAGCTTTATCTTCTTCTTCTTAAAGCAGGTGAGCGTTTCTGGTCCGTTCTAGCAGCTTTATCTTCTTCTTCTTAAAGCAGGTGATTGTTTCTGGTCCGTTCTAGCAGCTTTATCTTCTTCTTCTTAAAGCAGGTGATTGTTTCTGGTCCGTTCTAGCAGCTTTATCTTCTTCTTCTTAAAGCAGGTGAGCGTTTCTTGTCCGTTCTAGCAGCTTTATCTTCTTCTTATTAAAGCAGGTGAGCGTTTCTGGTCCGTTCTAGCAGCTTTATCTCCTTCTTCTTAAAGCAGGTGAGCGTTTCTGGTCCGTTCTAGCAGCTTTATCTTCTTCTTCTTAAAGCAGGTGAGTGTTTCTGGTCCGTTCTAGCAGCTTTATCTTCTTCTTCTTAAAGCAGGTGATTGTTTCTGGTCCGTTCTAGCAGCTTTATCTTCTTCTTCTTAAAGCAGGGGATTGTTTCTGGTCCGTTCTAGCAGCTTTATCTTCTTCTTCTTAAAGCAGGTGAGTGTTTCTGGTCCGTTCTAGCAGCTTTATCTTCTTCTTCTTAAAGCAGGTGAGCGTTTCTGGTCCGTTCTAGCAGCTTTATCTTCTTCTTCTTAAAGCAGGTGAGCGTTTCTGGTCCGTTCTAGCAGCTTTATCTTCTTCTTCTTAAAGCAGGTGAGCGTTTCTGGTCCGTTCTAGCAGCTTTATCTTCTTCTTCTTAAAGCAGGTGAGCGTTTCTGGTCCGTTCTAGCAGCTTTATCTTCTTCTTAAAGCAGGTGAGCGTTTCTGGTCCGTTCTAGCAGCTTTATCTTCTTCTTCTTAAAGCAGGTGAGTGTTTCAGGTCCGTTCTAGCAGCTTTATCTTCTTCTTCTTAAAGCAGGTGAGTGTTTCTGGTCCGTTCTAGCAGCTTTATCTTCTTCTTCTTAAAGCAGGTGAGTGTTTCTGGTCCGTTCTAGCAGCTTTATCTTCTTCTTCTTAAAGCAGGTGAGTGTTTCTGGTCCGTTCTAGCAGCTTTATCTCTCTTCTTAAAGCAGGTGAGTGTTTCTGGTCCGTTCTAGCAGCTTTATCTTCTTCTTCTTAAAGCAGGTGAGCGTTTCTGGTCCGTTCTAGCAGCTTTATCTTCTTCTTCTTAAAGCAGGTGATTGTTTCTGGTCCGTTCTAGCAGCTTTATCTTCTTCTTCTTAAAGCAGGTGAGCGTTTCTGGTCCGTTCTAGCAGCTTTATCTTCTTCTTCTTAAAGCAGGTGAGCGTTTCTGGTCCGTTCTAGCAGCTTTATCTTCTTCTTCTTAAAGCAGGTGAGCGTTTCTGGTCCGTTCTAGCAGCTTTATCTTCTTCTTCTTAAAGCAGGTGAGCGTTTCTGGTCCGTTCTAGCAGCTTTATCTTCTTCTTCTTAAAGCAGGTAAGTGTTTCTTGGCTGTGTGGTGGGACGGTCGTCTTGCTGAAAGATCCAGCTTCTCTTCATCTTCAGCAGATTCTGGTCCAGAATGTCTCTCTACTTTCCTCCATTCATTCTTCCTTCAATGGTATGAAGTCTGCCAGTACCACATGCTGAAAGACAGCCTCCACCATGATGCTCCCACCTCCAAACTTCACTGTTGCTATGGTGTTTTTGGTGCCATTTCTCCTCCACACATGTTGTCTTATGACATCTGCAGAGTTCAGTTCTGGTCTCATCTGACCAGACTATGTTCTCCAGAATCTCATGGGTTTGTCCAGATCTTGTGTTACAAACTTCAAACCAGCATCAACCTGCTTCTTCTTCAGAAACAGAGTCTTGCGTGGTGTGCGTATGTAACGGGTAATATCCAAAAGTTGTTACTTTTCAGGCATTTAATCGTGTCAATGTCATATTTCAGATTTTTGTGATTAGTTTACGTGTTATTCATTAGAGGGAGACGGCAAACAGAGGCTGCTGCATAATTTGTGTTGGTTTAAGGCGTTACCTCGGGGCTCCAGCAGGGGAGTCACGCACTTTTCCCCTCACACTATTACAGACGAGTGAACGGGAGAACTGCGTTCTGGTGTTTCGTTTCACTCTCTCCCATTCTTACCCCTTTTTAAGGGCACAACACGTGCAATGGTGCAACCACCATGGCCCTCATGGCCATGGTGGTTGAGTGCATTCCTTCTGGTTTTCTCTGAAACAACTGTAGCTGCTGGTTCCAGGTCTTTCTGAAGCTCTCCACGAGTGGTCCTGGGCTGTTGGAGAAGCTTTCTGATGATTGTTCTGACTCCTCTGTCTGAAATCTTGTGAGGAGCATCTGGCCGTGGCCGCTTTATGACCATGCCGTGTTCTTTCCACTTCCGGATGATGGTCCCAATGGTGCTCACTGGAACTTTCACAAGTTTACAAATGCACCTGGAACCAATGCCTTCAGTGTGTTTGCAATAAGAAGGTTGTGTAGGTCTTTAGACAGCGCTTTGCTTTTACCCATCATGCAATGCTTCTTGTCTGACACCTTGGTGATGAGAAACCTTTTTAAAGGCATCAATCAGGACTAAAGCAGCTGATATTACTTTGCTCTGATAGGGGACAGGATTACTTTCTAAATACTGACAGACTCCAGCTGCTTTCTTGGCTTTCAGATCTTTTTGTCTCCATTTCTTCATGCGTTCAATACTTATTCCCTGTTTCACTATATTACACATAACTTAATTTATGGACAGAAATGTTAGGATTTCTTTGTATGTGTGCATTATTTGGGTTGGTGCCGACATCTGGTGAAATTTCATGTCAATAGCTCAACTAGAAATATAATTTCTGAGAAAAATGTTGATGTTCTCAACCCCCCCCCCCTCCCTCCCGCTGTAACTGGTCAAGTTAAATGCATTTCAGTTACAGTTTAGCTTCATATGATGTTTCCATCATTTCCTACCACATATCTTAAATACTGCAAGTCAGATTTCATTAATGTTGATGATGAGAAGATGATGTTTCAGTGTTACGCTGGTTTAAACTTGATCAGGAATGTGATGTCTCATTTATGAAGGCTTGAGGAGGAGTACATGCTCTGCCGTTTAACTTTCTATTAACTTTACACAACAGGAATCCAGTCCAATAACAGCGTCTCCAGCTGCCTTGGACTACTCCCTGACCCCCTAACATCCTTCTTCCCTCGCTCCGACTTCCTCACCTGTCAGAGGTGGAATGTCGCTGGCGGATACGGTCCTCCAGGGTCCAGCTCTGACAGATGTAACGATGCTCAGGCTGAATGTTTCCCAGCTCCTGTTCAGCAGCAGCTGGAGAGCGCAGACCGTGAAGTGGCTGAGTTTCCTCCACGCTTCACTCGTCTTCTGCTGCTCCTGCTCCAGGCACCTGCTGCATTAACAGACTGGCTGTGGAGGACAAATATCGCTTATAGGAGCAGTGATGTTGTTGCATTAAGTGTCTGATTCTTGAAGCATGTGTCATTATTAGAGTAAACAGCTGGAGGCTGTTGGAGACGGGTCATTGACATGATGTGCATGTTTTTGTGTCCGAGTGTGTCATTGCTTTTTTTTTTTAATAATCTGATAAATCCATTACATGCATCATTTTAGTCTATAAAAATTCTCTAGTTTCATACATTTTCAGCACATTCCAATAATATATGTTTTTATGTTTTGACGTCACAACCCCTAAAATGTCAGGTGGTGCAACTGTCCAAGCAAATGATCACACTAAGAAAACTTTTAAATTTGGTGTTTTGATGATAATGAATTAAAAATAAAATCTCTTGGCATAATTTTTTGTTTAAAATCTTTCAAATAAGCCAACCTTTATATAGAGTAATAGTTTAAAGCTTTTGAGATCATTTAAACATTTTTGTCCAACAATTTGTATGTCCTAAAATGTAAGAGTGGCGCAACCATAGAAACATGACTTTAATTGTATAATAAAGAGGTAGTAACAGCAAACACGACGCTGCTGCAGACAGAGGATCCCAGTAGACGTTACTGGTGAGTGAAAAGGTTTGTTTTTCTCTATAAAAATATGGATAAATTCAGCTTTTCTCCAACTCATAGGTAGACTGGTACACTTTCAATGTTAGCTGGTACAGCCGATGTAAAACTATGAAAAAGTTATTTTATAATAAAGTTGAAACATTTATGTATTAACATGCGAATACTAAGCTAACGTAAGAGTCCAAGTATACTTGCCAAAGATTTGACAGGATAAATCATGAGCATACATGCATATTTATTGTAGATAATTGGCCACCTGATATTTTTTTACACTCAGAAGATAGAAATACAGTAAAAAAGAAAAATGGATTAAACATTTTGAAATGTAACTTAACAAACATGACTGTTTTTATCATGTTCCTGACTAGAAAATATGCTTCCATCCATTTTGAGAAAACTTTTTAAAATGTCTTTTGGACGCTGGATTTGTCACTGACCCAGACTCATAAAAAGTTCATGCCCATGCCAGGCTGCAGATGGAGACAGCGCAGCTGCAGGAGGACACGCGTGGGCAGTAAACTGGTCCAGACTGGGCCATTGCTGCCGTGGCTTCAGATCTGCACTTTTCTGTTTGTTAACAGAACCTACGCTCCCTCCCCCTCACGCGGGGCTCTGTGGATCCACCCGGGTCAGCTCTGCGCTGTGGCCGATCTTCGTGGCAGGTTTCCAGCTCCCAGCAGGAAAGGAAGTGGCTCCATTCGCCCTCTGCTGGGCGGAAGTCAGGCTTCAGTCGGATAGGTCATGCTGTCAGCGCGCGCACAGTTCACATCCTCTCATTAGACTGCAGTACCCCCACCTCACTGGGGGGAGAAAAAGCAAAGTCAGGGGAATGAGCCGGTGGGGAGGGGACGGTGCAGGTGCAGCAGGTAGAGGCTGAATCCGCGGAGGCGATCAGGTTGCAGCATGTGCTGAAGACATAAAGATTCTCAGCTGCTGGAGTGAAATCAGGCTCCAGTGTTGTGATACTGCATCAGGACTGGACTGCACCACCGCGAGCTCCTCCCGGAGCTTTCACACAACTTTGCATGCTTTTAAACATTTTTGTTAACACCATTTATTAATTAATTTTAAATTAAAAATGTTTCTTAAATAAAAAATTAATAAAAAATAAGATTATTTATAGAATTAAAAGAAATAAAAGATTATTTCTTCAATAAAAAATTAAAGATGATTTTTTAAATAAAATAATTAATTAGAAATTAAGATTATCTATTAAAAAAAATTAAGAATTTTTTTATTAAGATTTTGAAAATAAGATTTCTTAAATTAATAGATTACTTCTTTAAAAAACAAATAAAAAAGATTATTTCTTGAATAAAAATTAATAAAAAAGATTGTTTCTTAAATTAAAAAAGGATTACTTCTTAAATTAATAAAATTAAATAAAAAATTAATTAAATAAGAAAATTATGAAAAAAACAAGATCATTTCTTAAATAAAAACAAATTAATAAAAAAAGAAAAGATTATTAAATTTGGGAAATTTGCAAATGACAGATTTGTCTGTATTTGATGCACCGCAAACATAAAGCTGCTGAAAGAAATAACTCCACAAACAAGCTAGAGACTTTATTAGTTAAAACAAGAATATAGTCGCTGTTATTACATCTTTTTTATCGTGCTACATTGTGGTTTTATACATTTACCATCAGTGGCTTAAAAGACAACTCCTAATGGAAACAACTGTATACAATACAAATTAGCAAACATATCAAAATCAGTTTTTACAACTTTTGTAGCAACCAATTCTTCCTATTGGTGTGCCATAGTGCAAACGGTGTTGTTTGTAAGACAGAGATGTTTTTACGCATGATCTCAACATTCTCACATGTCAATCTGTCCTCTCTGTCTTAAACACATCTTCATCTGTAGGCTGCATTCACTGTTCAAGTCCTTCTGTCCAGTAAGATGAATTTACCATCAGAGTGATTCAAGTGTGCCGGGCCGGTCAGGGTTTGAGCCGGGGGTGGTGGACGCTGACGGCTGGGTTCCCCGTCGGAACGAGGGTTCGTTCCCACGTTCTGCTGTTTGTGGTAAAACAGGACGGAGGGTTTTAAAGGGACAGTACACCCACAGAATGATGCTCCTTCATCTTCTCCTCATCCTCATGCTGAGCAAGACTGGAGCACTTTTTTAATAACTTTCATATAATGGAGTTCACCAGCGACTGAACCAAAAAGGTCCATAAAAGTCCACAAAAACTTGTCAATATTCCTCCAAACTGCTCGTCCAATGTAATCCAAGTGTCCTGAGTGGGTAGCGTCCAGAATTTACTGGAAACCATCATTTACTAGATTTTTATAGCTTAAACAGTAGAACATGTAGCTGCCGCAAAGCATGCGAGTTCACGACACTACGGAAGCTGTGGATTTCAGCGACTTCTCTAATTTAAGCGTAGAAGAAAAAATTTGCTGTTTACGTTGTGCTAAGAGCGAACGAGCTACAAACACGAGAGGAAAATTGATTTAAAACAAAGAAAGAAAGACAATAAGAACGTGTGATCTCGTCTGCCGCGGCTTCCGTAGTGTCATAAACTCGCAGGGGCGCGCTTTGCTTTGCAACATGTTCTACTATTTAGGCTATAAAAATCGAATAAATGATGTTTCCAGTAAATTCTGGACGCTACCCACTCAGGACACTTGAGTTACATTGGACGCGCAGTTTGGAGCAATATTGACAAGTTTTTGTGGATTTTTATGGACCTTTTTGGTTCGGGAGTCGGTGAACTCTATTATATGAAAGTTGGTGGATAATGACCCCCCCCCCCCCCCCAGCTCTCTGGCTGCGTTTGAGATATTAAAAAAGTTCTTCAGTCTTGCTCACCATGAGGATGAGGAGAAGATGACAAAGCATCATTCTGTGGGTGTACTCCCCCTTTAACAGGAGTGCTGCAGGTGTGTCTGTGGTGTATCGGTCCGGGGGTGTGTGTGTGTGGTGTATCAGTCCGGGGGGGGGGGGGGGGGGTCTGTGGTGTATCGTTCCGGGTGTGTGTGTATGTGTGTGGTGTATCGGTCCGGGGGGGGGTCTGTGGTGTATCGTTCCGGGTGTGTGTATGTGTGTGGTGTATCGGTCCGGGGGGTGTCTGTGGTGTATCGGCCCGGGTGTGTGTCTGTGGTGTATCGGTCCGGGTGTGTGTCTGTGGTGTATCGGTCCGGGGGGGTCTGTGGTGTATCGGTCCGGGGGGGTGTGTGTCTCTGGTGTATCGGTCCGGGGGGTGTGTGTCTGTGGTGTATCGGCCCGGGTGTGTGTCTGTGGTGTATCGGTCCAGGTGTGTGTCTGTGGTGTATCGGTCCGGGTGTGTGTCTGTGGTGTATCGGTCTGGGGGGGGTCTGTGGTGTATCGGTCCGGGGGGTGTCTGTGGTGTATCGGTCCGGGTGTGTGTCTGTGGTGTATCGGTCCGGGGGGGGGGGGGGTCTGTGGTGTATCGGCCCCGGGGGTGTGTGTCTGTGGTGTATCGGTCCGGGGGGTGTGTGTCTCTGGTGTATCGGTCCGGGGGTGTGTGTCTGTGGTGTATCGGTCCAGGTGTGTGTTTGTGGTGTATCGGTCCGGGGGGGGTGTCTGTGGTGTATCGGTCCGGGTGTGTGTCTGTGGGTGTATCGGTCCGGGGGGGGGGGGGTCTGTGGTGTATCGGTCCAGGTTGCTCTGACCGCTGGTCAGGTCGCTCTAAAGAGTCTCACTGGTGTCCAAGCTTCAAAAAGTCCTGGAGGAATCCTGGTTTCTCTCTGAAAACATAACTGAGAAGGTGATTATCACAAACATAGCGAGTGTTGCATAAACGTGCGTTAGCTTGTGTGGAGACTATGCTGGAGTGTACTGGGCATAGTGGAGAAGACGCAGTACCAGTATGATCAGCCAGTATGTGGATGGAGACAGACAGAAGGAAACATGTTTAGATAATTCTGATCATTTCTGTCCACATTCAGTCTGAGGTCCAGCATGTGTGTGTGTGCTCCTGCATCCACCTGGCACCTGGGATGGCGGAGGTTTGGGGGGTGGAGAAGGGGGGGGGGGGGGGGGGGGGGGGGGGGGCTCGGCCCTGCAGCAGGACAGAGCTGGTTATGGCCTCTATCTGGTTCTACTGCAACGTGTCTGCAGGAAAGCGCTGGAGCTGCTGGAGTCAAAGTCTGGAGCTGGGGTGGGGGTGGGTCTGAGCTTAGCCCCTCTGCCCCCCCACCCCTAACAACAACTCAGGAGCAGCCGCAGCTGTCCACCACCATGGAGGGGATCTTGCCATAGATGATCTGCTCCTCGCAGTTGAAGTAGAGCATGTTGATGGGCGACATCTTGGTGGGGGTGCAGCAGGGGCCCGCGGTCCCCCGGGGGTTGGCCTTGTTCACCAGGTGGGTGTGAGGGTACTTCTGCAGGTGCATGAACTCGCACTCTCCGGAGCAGTAGTTGGCCTTGTAGCGCTTCGGAGCGATAATCCAGTCCCAGCCGAAGTCCTCGAAGTCCACCGTAAGCGGGTAGCGGCAGCACCGGGACTCCAGGGAGTTCTCATCGCAGTCCAGGTCCGAGTCTCTCCGGGCCCGCCGGGGGCCCTCGGAGATCTTCACCTCCAGGAACGGTTGCTGAAAGCACACAGAAGACTCTCTGACTGACTCCATAATATTATGAAACTTTGAGTTCTGGAGAAATGAAATCATCCCACAGCTGTCTAGGTTTTCTAATTACCGCGAGTCTGGTGCCAGCTTTGGAGCTGCGTGAGGTGTGTTTGTCATCGATAGTCGCTGTGAGTGTGTGTGTGTGTGTGTGTGTGTGTGTGCTCAGGCAATTACTCTGATTTGCAAAGTCACACAGAGCACTTTCAGGAATGTGGAATGGGTGAACTTTTATGTAATGAAGCAGTGAGATTTAAGGTGATGTGGCCGGGCGTTGGTCCAGATGCAGGTGCCTGTGCTGATTAACAGCTCTTTTATATCTGAAAGGCTGGAATGTTTCACCACCTGCTGATTCTGCAGCTTCTCTGCCTCTGAAAACCTCTGGAAGTTCTCAGTCTAACATGCCGGATAGTAAATCCTTCAACTTTCACTCTGCGAAAGCTTGTAGGGAACTCATCTATAATTTAGGAATGCACGATATCATCCGCCCCTATCTGTATCGGCCTATATCAGCCTTAAAACTGAGTATCAGACATCAGCCACCCCACCAATATTTAACTGTTAACTGATCAGCCCATTTCTTCCTCCTCTTCTTCGACTCTTCTTTTTTACAGACTTTAAAACTTCTAAAGACCAGGGGTGGGAAAAAATATTAGTACAGAGAAATATCGCAATGTTTTCATATGTTGATATCACATTGATATTTAAAAACGTGTTATCGATCTATTTTACTAATGAAATCTTGCGATATTTCATTGTTCTGTTTCAAAATCTCACGGGAATTCACAAAATATCATGAGATTTTGTAACAGAATGATGAAATCTCATGAGATTTTGTAAGTAAAATAGATCAATGCCATGTCTTTAAATATCAATTTGATATCGGCATATGAAAATATTGCGACATTTCAGTGTATTATTTTTTCCCACCCCTATTTTTTAAGGTGTCGTAAACGGATTAAAAAAACTGCTTTTTGCAATGACTGCTTATTTTTTCAGCTTTAATATCGGGATCAATATCGGTTACCGGCCACATGAGTTTTAAAATATCGGCATATCGGATATCGGTCAAAATTCCAACATCGTGCATCCCTAGTTTAAACAGACAAGTCACTTCTGAATAAAGCGATATCTGCGGACTCACCAGCCCGTCCTCTCCCGGCTTTGCGGAGGTCACGGCTAAATCATTCCCCCTGGAGTCGAAGGCGTTGATCTCGATGCCCCTGTTGGTCTGCGGCTGCCGCAGCCACACCGTCAGCACCTGCTTGACGTCGATGCTCTGCCAAGAGCTGATCCCGGCGTTCACGTCGATCTTCAGGGAGCGGATCCGTATGTGCCTGTTCCCGTCTGAGACCGGCACCAGGCGCGAGATCTGCAGGAACACGGTGGTCGCCTCGTCCGCCGGCCGCAGATGAACCCACAGCTGCGCACGCACCACGCGACTGGCTTGAAACTTTGGCGTAAAAGAGAAAAAACAGCACTTTGGCTCCCCGTCCACCTGAACCACGGACTCTGCTGCAGGAGGAGGAAGAGGAGATGTTTGTTTGTCAGACTGACATTTATCAGCTGTAACTTCCAGCTGTTTATTCAAAAAAGATTTTAAAGGTTTTTATTGCCATTTGTGCTCAACCAGCAGTCGGGTACTTGTTCAAAAACTCACAGCACAGAGGAAAAAAGACACTATACAAGCAAAATAACGCTAGTATTTATTGGAAAAAAGATCATAAAAACGTCACAAGAGCATGTAACATTTTAACATTTATAAAAGATGAGAACATGAGCTCAGAGCTGAAATTAAAGCTCCTCGTGAGCTCAGACTCGTGCGTAAAAGCGCGAAGAAAACCTGCACTTACGTTCAGTGGCCATCATCATTATGGTCTCGGTAGTCGCGTGCTCGTCGTCGTCCTCCCGGACCGCGTCCTTGTTGTCGTCCCCCAGCACGTCGTACTGGTCGAGCAGCTGCTGCAGCGGCGGCGCTTTGGGCAGGAGCTGCTGCACCACGTCGCGGCTGATGTTCGGAGCCTCCTTCATGCGCAGCTTGCTCAGGATCTGCGACTTGATGGCGTTCAGCCGCATGCTTTTAACCTGCTGCCGGACGTCGCAGCTCGCGCACTGCTCTGCGTCCGCGGGGCTCGCGGTAGAGGGCTGCTGGTGCGTCTCTGGCTCGCTCAGGACAACTGGACCCAGAGCGGTCAGCAGGCTGAGGCACAGCGCGAGCCGGGGCAGTCGCATGGTCTCCGTGGCTGGGTGTTTCTTCTGTTTGTTCAGAGGAAGGAAAGTAGGATCCCTTGAGGAGCGCGAGCTGCACTGCCGTTGGATAAACGAGCTACACTGACAGGCATCATACTTTATTAGCGCGCACCTTTTATACTCCAACTTTAGCCTCTTTTGTGTCGTCAAAAACCATGATTGGCTGGACAGGCAACAACGAACTTTAACCGACCGGCATGAAAACTTTTTTTCGCTGTCAAACAGCGGAGGCTGCGGGCATGCACGCGGGGGGGCGCGGGCCAGTCAGGGTTTATGTCATCCAAACTGAGGAGTAAATTAGAAGTGATGAAATGCGCTGTTGCATTTAAGCAAGAAAACAAATCTGGTTTAGTTTTTAAACACACATTTTCTCCTGATTATATCAGACATGTTCGCGCGCATTTGTCTAGAAGGAAAGTTGCAGCTGTTTCTGATGTGGAAATAAGAGCCAGTCTGACAGAAACTCGAGTTATTAAAGCAGCCTGCAATTCTATTCTTATTTAATGTCAATTAAATGAACTATTGTCAGCTGAGATCACGCGCAACGCATAATATTGGTTCCCAGAAACACAACTGGAACGAGTCTATCATGTTTTATCTTTGAAGAGTTAACAATAAAATATATCAAAAATTAGTCCAGGACTTGTGCCGAATGCGAAAACAGAGGAGCATCTCATGTAGATAGCGCCATCATGTGGCAAGTAACACGTCACACATCAGAGGACTCCCTCACCAAAAAGTATGCTTGAAGAATAGCCTACTAAATCGTGCACTTTCAGTTTACTGTTTATGCACTGATCAGAAATATACTTAAAGTTTACTTTGCATTTATTTATAGATATACTAGAAGTTTAAGTATATTTATCCTATACTTATATTTAAACGTTTGAATGATATGCTTTAATAGTAGGCAGGCATATAGTATATTTTCACACATACTGGTTTCTTTGTGGCATACTGCAAAATGTACATTCTATTATGTTTTTAAATCCTATCTTGTAAGAATTAGGCCCTCGCTCGCTCACACTTTGAAAACCCCCGGTTCATATCATACAGGTACTACCCAC
Source organism: Atherinomorus stipes (assembly GCA_023101725.1). Lineage (NCBI taxonomy): Eukaryota > Metazoa > Chordata > Actinopteri > Atheriniformes > Atherinidae > Atherinomorus > Atherinomorus stipes. The sequence continues at coordinate 202 of JALJCO010006394.1, read as the reverse complement.
AAAATTAGAATATCCTGAAAAAGTTCATTTATTTCTGTCATTCAGCTTAAAAGGTGCAATTTACATATTGTTTAGATAAATAATATGCAAATCAATATATTTCAAGCTTTTATTTGTTTGAATGTTGCTGATTAGGACTTACAGCTTAAGAAAACCTCGTATTCAAAAACAAAAAAAAATAGAATACTGCATGAAATCAATT
>JALJCO010006390.1:0-183687 GCA_023101725.1 Atherinomorus stipes | reverse complement strand
GAAGTGCCGACTACAGAAATACGTGCAACCTTGTTTTATTTTAAGTTTCGGTCCTTCACTCCGACAAATCGCTTTCATCCACTTCTTTCTTAGTGTCTTTTCAGTCGGGAATCCATGAAAACTTAGGTACGGCTGGCGTTGTTTATTAGATGTACACAATGGAACAGAGCAGCAACATTGAGCCATTCCTGGCCCGGAAGAGGAAGCTTCAGATGTTTCAACTTCCGGAAACCGGAACGCGGAAGCGTGATAATCCCCTATTGCCTGACTTATTAAAGGCATATGCCACCTCTGGGTGAAATTGAGCCTTCCCCCCCGCAGTCCCCTGAGTTGGACAAGTGGGCAGAAGCGTTTTCTAGCCGACCCAGTCATTCTCTCATTCTAGCAGCACTGACTTTAGCTTAGCTTAGCATAGTTGCTGTAATCGGGTGTTTCCAATAGCATCACTTGGTGAAAGTGAACTAATAAACTCGACATTTTTTCCAATTATGTTTTGTGACCCGCACATTCTGATCGAGTACAAACGAGAGGCCGATTTCACATCAAAAGACTGACAGGCGGCATTCAATAGAAGAACTATATGCCGCGGAAGTACAGATGAATCATAGGCGAAGCTGCTGTAGTAGCAAAGGCAACATGCATGTGCAGCTTCCCCAACTCTGGTAAACAGGGTTGTCACCAGATGCTGTGCATGCGTGCTGCCTTTGCTACTATCTGCAGTGCTACGCCTATGATTCACCTGTACTTCTGCGGCATATAGTGCACAACAGATCATATTATACCCCCAAAACCCCAGAAAAGTTAAATTTGATGTCACGGCACCTTTAAAAGCTTTAAATATAAAAATATTATCATACATCAGCTGTGAAAGTAATGGGGCTGAAAAATCATCCACCATCCAAAAATCATCTCTGCATTCCTTAACTTTTTAATTTGTCTATTGGGTCGTCAAATTACTTTTACTACAGTAGTAAGAATGATTGACGGTCACTTAAATGGGTAACAGGCGAGACTGATCAATGAAAGTGACTGATTGACGAGAGCACTATTGCGTCCCAAGGTTATGATAGTTTTGGATTTTTAATTAGTTTCAGTTTTTGTTTAGTTTTGCCTTTTTGTTTTTCAATTCAGTTAGTTTTAGTTAGTTTTTTGAGCAGGTTTGCCAGTTTTTATTAGTTTTTATTTTTTGAAAAATGCTTAGTTTTAGTTTAGTTTGTATTAGTTTCAGTGTTTGTTTCAGTTTTTGGGGGGTTGTTTTCCGTAAATTATAGGTATTTGTCTCGTGTGACTTTCAAAATCCCCCTCCTTGGGCTGCCACCTTATCATGGTGGAGGGGTTTGTGTGTTCTGAGGATCCTAGGGGCTATGTTGTCTGGGGCTAAATTATGCCCCTGGCAGGGTCACCCATGGCAAACAGGTTACTAGGGGAGGGACCAGACAAAGCGCAGCCCAAACACCCTTATGGAGACAGACAGCAATAGAGCCACGTGTCCCTCGCCCGGACGCAGGTCACCGGGGCCCCCCTCTGGAGCCAGGCCCGGAGGTGGGGCACGGAGGCGAGCGCCTGGTGGCCGGGCTTTTGCTCATGGGGCCCGGTCGGGCTCAGCCCAAAAGGACGACATGGGCCCCCAGTCTTGTGGACCCACCACCCGCGAGAGGGGCTGGACCTTGTTCCACTCTGGAGTTGGTCCCAGTGAGAGGCGGCGAGCGGGTGTGGGCATACTCATCGCCCCCCGGCTCGCCGCCTGTCTGTTGGGGTTCACCCCAGTGGATGAAAGGGTAGCCTTCCTCCGCCTCCGGGTGGGGGGACGGGTCCTGACTGTTGTTTGTACCTATGCACCGAACAGCAGTTCAGAGTACCCACCCTTTCTGGAGTCCTTGGACGGCGCGCCCTCCGGGGACTCCATTGTTCTGCTGGGGGACTTCAATGCTCACGTGGGCAACTACAGTGAGACCTAGAGGGGCGTGATCGGGAGGAATGGCCCCCCTGATCTGAACCCCAGTGGTGTTTTGTTGTTGGATTTCTGTGCTTGTCATGAAGTGTCAATAACAAACACCATGTTCAGGCATAAGAGTGTCCACATTTACACCTGGCATCAGGACACCTTAGGCCCCAGTTCCACGATCGACTTCGTAGTCGTGTCATCAGACTTGCGGCCCCTTGTCCTGGACACTCGGGTGAAGAGAGGGGCGGAGCTGTCCACTGATCACCACCTGGTGGTGAGTGGACTCAAATGGTGGGGGAGGTTGCCGGTCAGACCTGGCAGGCCCAAACGTGTCGTGAGGGTCTGCTGGGAACGTCTGGCTGAGTCCCCTGTCAGGGAGAGCTTTAACTCCCACCTCCGGGAGATCTTCACCCATGTTCCGAGGGAGGTGGGGGACATCGAGTCGGAATGGGCTATGTTCCGCACCTCTATTGCTGAGGCTGCTAGTCGGAGCTGTGGCCGTAAGGTTGTCGGTGCCTGTCATGGCGGTAACCCCCGAACTCGCTGGTGGACACCAGCGGTAAGGGATGCCGTCAAGCTGAAGAAGGAGTCCTACCGGGCCTTCCTGGCCTGTGGGACTCCTGAGGCAGCTGACAGGTATCGGCCGGCCAAGCGGAGCGCAGCTCTGGCGGTCGCTGAGGCAAAAACTCGGACATGGGAGGAGTTCGGTGAGGCCATGGAGAACAACTTCCGGACGGCTTCGAGGTGTTTCTGGTCCACCATCCAACGGCTCAGGAGGGGGAAGCAGTGCACCGTCAACACTGTGTACAGTGGGGATGGTGGGCTGCTGACCTCGACTCGGGACGATGTTGGCCGGTGGAAGGAATACTTCGAAGACCTCCTCAATCCGTCTTCTGAGGAGGAAGCAGAGTTTGGGGACTCAGGGGTGGACTTTTCTGTCACTCGGGCTGAGGTCGCCGAGGTAGTCAAAAAGCTCCTCGGTGGCCGGGCCCCTGGGGTGGCTCTCCACTGATTGGTCAAAGGAAGTTGTCGTCAATGTGTTTCACCTCGCCTCTTCTAAAAATATCTGGCTCTGTTTTTCGGTGACTACAAGCCACGGAGAAAACAACAACAGCAGTAACTCTTTATCGCCCAATGCCTCCATTGTTGTTCTTACTGACCACTGCGTGGCACGGCAGTGACGTCACGGCAGTCTCGATTGCTCCTTCTCCGCCCACTTCCAGGTAGTAGACTACTACTTCTCCTGTGTGGAAACAAAAACCATCCTGGTCATCTTTAGCGTGAGGTGCTGCACTGTGCTGAACTGTGCTGAACTGTGCCCCGTGCAGCTGCAATGGAAAAGGCCCATTATAAATACATACAGAATACAAAGTTTCCCTTACTTTGTGTTGCCTTTGTATTTTTAAAAATGATTGTCTTAGAAAATGGACTTTTTATTGTTTTTTGTTTCAACCTTTTAGTCTATAAAAGGAAAGTCAGATTTAGTCAGATTTATTTATAAAGCACATTTAAAAACAACCTCAGTTGATCAAAGTGCTGTACACAGAAACAATAAAATCAAAACATCAACAATAGAATAAGAGTGCAGAATAAATAAAACACATAAAAACTAAAAGGAGATGCTCAAGCTGGAGGGAAGGCCAGTGAGAAAAGATGTGCTTTTAGTAAAGATTTAAAATGAACTATTCTCTGTGCGCATCTAATATTAAAAGGCAGATAGTTCCAAAGAACTGTTGCAGCAACAGAAAAAGCTCTGTCACCTCTTCCCTTTAGTCTGGCTCTAGGAACCGTCAGGGGCAACTGGTCGACCTCAGGGATCTGACAGGAGCACGAAGCTTCAAAATATCAGAAAGATACCGTGCTGCTGTGCCATTTAGACTTACAAGCAATAAAATCTTGAACTGCCAGCATCAGAGTAATGTGCTCACGTCCTTTACTAAAAGACGGAGTGATTGTTCAAAACTGAAAGAGCATGTGTGCTTAATCTGTTATCCATTTTAAATTTTGATTTTGGTAACAATAATAGTAAAAGCGAGTGATTTTACCTGTTCTTTTTCCCCTCTTTTTCAATTAAAAGAATAAAGAAACTGATATGAATGGATGGCTTGATGAGCAATTTTATCCTAAATGAAAGGAAATGACAGGATGCGCAAAGAGAAATTATCTAAAATTACAGCTCATATCAAATGTCAACATTAGCAAACTAAAAAGAAATTAACTCAGCTGTATGTTTCCAAGAGAAGAAACTTACAATATCTGGACACGTATCACAAGACATTTACTTTTCACCACCATGAACTATTTATCAAAGGGGAAAGGAAATAAAGATTAAGAAGGTCATTTTCTCAAGTCCCAGATATTCCCATAGTACAAAAAGGAGTGGTTTGGAGGGGAAAGGGCTATGCAAGCTTGAAGGGTGGACTTCCTGGATGGCCGTATGAGGTCACAGACAGCACTATACAGTCTTGGGTGTTTTCATTTCAGGTCAAATGATCGAAAACAGCCTGTGTTTTAAATTTGGGATTTCTATGTAATCCATATTTAGATTTTTTTTCTCCTGTAGGTGAAACATGGAAATGCAGCTTGATTGTCCCTGACAACAGATGGCTGGTTCTGCATGTTAATGGCTCACAACATGTGATAAACTAAGAAAGATCTACTGTGTGTCTGACACATTCCTGATGACCTGTGATTATCAGGAGCCGTTACTTGACTCATATTTAAAATGTTTCTTCTTCAGTTCCTAATTTTCTTGTTTATCATTGTTACTGTAAGTACCCTTAGGGACAACGTCTCAATCCCACATTAGAAATTTAGCACAGGCCCGTCTCTTCTATGATAAAAAAATATATCTTAAAGCATCATGAAGTTTCTCATTGTCTTGCTCAAATAAGCAGTTTCCTTCCCGGAAAACCCATTACCTGGTTGAGAGTATAAGCTCTTCTAAATCCTGTATTTGTCTTTCAGCATTGAGGCACAGTAGCCCTTCCAGATGTGCAAGTTTCCACCTCTGTAGGCTCTAACGCACCCCCATGCAACGATGCAGGCTTTAGAACTGAGTACTGACAACAAGGTGATTGATCCCTTTTCTCTATAAACAGGAGCAAATGACACCCACAGCTTCTAAAGCAATTGAAAAATAAAGTCGGATTTTGTTTCGACTGACCACAGAGCAGTTTTCTCTGGGCCATTTTAAAAACCCACTACAGAACTTTTAGCAGTTTTCTTAGTGACACACCCCCTATCGACAGGTAAACTGGCATTCATCTTCATCCTACCTATACTGTGATTCACTCCAGCCAGTAAAAGACAGTCTTTTCTTATCTCTTGTTCTGTCCCTTCCTCTTTTGTTTTCTCTCTTCCTCCGATAATGTTTTCCTTGCATTTCTTTGCCGAATCCGACATGATGCATACTCAACACACCCGGTGTGTTTGTATCCGTTTGCTAGCATATGACACGGTGCACAACCAATACTTGGCTGCAACGTCATCCGTCCAGATGGAAAAAGTTTCTTGTTGCGGTTTCTCAGCCTCGGGACGCCTCTGGGTAGTGACGGCTCGAGACATGTGCATAATGAATGTTGGTGTGTTATCAAAACGAGTCATAAACGCATATTTTTAAGGTCTAAAAGTGACATTGTAGGTCTTTAAATGAGCTTTGATCCAGAGAAAATGGCAGTATTTCTAGATCATGCTCACATATGGCCTCTTCAGTTGTAGCCTGCTACACCAGCCTGATTAACGCCATATACGGCCATGTATGGCCTGGGATATACTTGCTGTAGACGCAAACGTTCACGCATGCGGTCTGCCTCGTCTCTTTGCTCCAGCATGTCGCGGCCAAAACGCTCGATAGTGGAGGCCACCACTAGGAGCAGTACACAGCACTTGGACGCTGAGAATGTGAAAAGTTCAATCTGCCGGTCAGATTGTATTTCCGGGGCATACGTGAATGACCCAGGTGCATGTGGAAAATGGACAACATGGACAACTTCTTCAAGGAAGATGAAATGATAATTTTACTTTTGCTGCAGCGAAAGAAAAAGAGGTCTCGTCGCCAGCGGAGGTGGTATGTGCGGCCACGAGCACCTCTAGGTTTCAAGTCGATATAGCACCATGCGCATGCAGCACTTTACCTCGCATACCTCGTAGGTACGCTGGGAATGCGTGGGCGCCATGATGCGGACGCGTCGCCAGCAGCAACTATATTCCAGCCCTATCTCATATATGGTATGTGGTGTGAGTGCTGACACAGCAGATCACTTTCAAAGTTACAGATTCCTTAAAGCCTGTCTGCAAATCTTTAAAGGCCCTGTACCTGATCTTATTTTAATCTCTCTAAGAAAAATGCTTTCTACAAGGTATATGTGTTAAAAGAGGTAATTTCATGAAAATAAATCAGTCATTGATTACGTCTAAGCATGAATCCAGGCCTTTTTAGTTTAGGTTTCTAACGCTGCCGTGACGCTCTTCTCATGCCAATACGGTTCATTCTACAGACACTTCGGTTTCCAATCAGCCACTCACAGCGTTTCCTAATGAGGAGCGCCCTCCTCTCTCGCGTGCACGGCAGCACTTGTAAACAAAAACCGCATGGCGTCTACTGAAGGGAAAGTCGCGATACCGCAGCAAAACAGCCTGTAAGCATCAAAACTGAGGAGAGAGGCTTGAAACGCAGGAGAGACCAAAGAAGGAATAAAGTTCGTGTTCTGGGTGGATTGTACTGAAGGTAGAGAGCAGCTGGACGGTCTCAAACTGAATGTGGACTGGAAACGTGCTGTAATCCGACCGGACAGGTATTTTTCAATAACTTTCTCCATAGTAACATTTTGCTCTATAATATATAGTGATATTTACACCGTAATGCGACGGAGCTTTACATCACCTCCACTCACAGTGGCCGGTTACATACTTTATTGTTTTGTCATGTTGTAATGTTGCCTATGACATCATAACACATCATAACTGTGCATCTGTTTATATAACTGTAGTTACAGTAAGCTACCTGGTTATGACAGAAAATGTCATTTAGCTGATCCGCAGCCATTTACTGCAACCAAAACAGGAAATTCACTGGAAGATGCGAGTTTCCTCTGGAGAGTTTCTTTGTGCACGAGTATGATATTGTGCACGTTATTTCATGCATGTCGAGTGGGAGGAGAGAAAAAGAAGGGAAGGAGTGTTTCCCACTGGGAGAAACAGTTAGGGGCGGGGCTTACAGTTCAAACTACACTCTTCACCTCGCTCATGGTTTGAAAATGAGCAAAATCAGGTATAGCGCCTTTAAACCAGAAAACAACAACAACACAATCTGCTCACAGATATGTGAAGCTAACTTAAGCTAGCTGTAGCTTACATTAGCTGTAGCTGATGTTTTTAACTTAAACCTTTGAGTTACATTAAGTATTACTCAGATATTACACAGGTTTAGACATTTCACTCATGCGGTATGTTAAGCTAAACTTCAAAATCTTAAATTGCTACATTAGCTACGATCCTGATACTAATAATCGTATGTTTTGATCGTGTAAATCTATTTGTGGGTGAAGGCTGAATGCAGTGTTAATGCACACTGTCATTGCTCGAGATGTATTCTTGGATGTTACAATTGTCCGTCGAACTGCTGCAACCCAAGTTTAGGTCTGATTTTTGCTGAGCTTTCTTCCTCCAAGCAGGAACGCAGTGAAAAGTAACTTCAGTTCTCTTCCCCCCTTTTGAATCATGCAAGGAGCTGGAGCACCACACACACAACTATTTTGGGGGGGGTCTAAATTCTAACCAAAACAAAGATATGAACCAATTACAGTATGACAGATGCGCAAAATGCAACTGGAAGTTACCTTAGAAGCCAACATGTCGAGATGCCCCAGAATGCATCACTGATGACATGAAATTCCCATTCCCTGTTATGTTTGAAATAACATGAATGTATTATTCATTCATTATTTCATTGAATGAATGAATTCTTAACATTTTTACAAAACTTTTTTTTTAAAAGTGTTATATTTGAATTTTATTATATCAAGTATATTTTCACATCTCTCAGTGATCCATTTTTTAAAAAGGGAAACTGGCTCATGGAAATTTTCACACATGATAATCACTAGCTCTATAAGTCTTAAGTTGATCTGTCCAACAGCAGAACAGATGCAGTGAGTCTGTCTGTCAGTAATCCTGCCACCATGAACATATTCCCTGATTTATCCTCCATAATCTTAGAAGAAGAGTCGAAACATGAAATGGTTTCCTTTGTCTTTAAGAATGATTAAAAAGAGGAGGCGCAGGTGTCCTGGAAAACAGAGCAGAGAGAACAGGAAGTGATAGTGTCTGACAGATTTGCCTCAGACTCAAAACACATAAGAAGACTAGTTATCAGTGGGAAGTCCAGAGTGAGACGTTCCCACAGCCCACATCATGTCAAATGAGAAGATACAGGAGCCAAAATAATGGAAATATCTCAGGACTAAAGGAACTCGAAGGATTTTCTTTTTTTTTTCAACCTGGACCTTATTTCTTGTAATTTATACAGGCATTTTCTGTTAAGCCACAGTTAAAAATCAAAGTCATGGTTTTCATAAAAATTTTATCTATTATTACTTTGTTGAATTTCAACTTATTTTACTGACGGCTGATTTTTTTCCCTCATTTTAATGAGAGGGTATGAATAATTTTGAGAAAAACTATACAGTTGTCCTCAAAATTATTCATACCCTCCAATTAAAGAAATAGCTAGATTCACAACAGTAATTTAAATAACAAGAAACTAAAAAAACTAATAATAAATAAAAATTTACAAAATTATAATTTAGTGAAATTAGATATTGCTTTTGAATTGTGCTTGGAAAATAATAATCATAAAAAAGACAAATAAACAAAACTGTCCCTGGCACATTCAAGCACCTTTCCCATGAACAGTGGACCAACACACCTGTCAACAGGTGCAGATGTCTTTTTGAACATGACAGAAAACACCTGATTGCAGTGATTGCCTCAAATTGTTGCTGAACAAACTTTTAGCTTCGAGCCCCATTATACTTGTTTACTTTTTTTCATTTTTTGTGTGTTTGTTTTTAATAATTCTTTAGGTCAGCAAAAATCAGTGTCATGATTTTCATAGATTATTTATTATTACTTTTGTCAGTTTCCATTTATTTCATTGACAGATGATTTTTTTTTCTTTCTTTCTTTACACACACACACACACATATACATATATACATATATATATATATATATATATATATATATATATATATATCCAAAAAAATAGCCTTTGTGGGTTTAAAAAGTTTTAAATATGACAGAAAAATATTGCATAGATTAGATATTTGTAGATCAATCACTCTCATTTGTTGTAACTGATGGTTAACTGAACATTTTGAAAAGCACATATTGACAAATCTATGTAATTATGTTGCTAAATATTTTACTAGGAATCTCAAATTTAGTCACAGCCTTATAAAACAGTGAGAGCAGGTAAACGGCAGGTAAATTCATTCCTTCCCCCCTGTATGGACTATTTTGAGTCATTTTCCAAACACATTACCTTGGGGAGGTTTATTTCCAAAAACATTGGAAACATTATAATCACTGAAAGTTTACTCTTCCAAACAATAGAGCAGGATTTTATTCTATTTCTTAAACCTTCTGGTATAAATCCACATACATTTCCTCAATCATTCCAGTTTTTGCTGAGCCAGGATTAAAACCCTCTTGAGAAGCTTTGTCTGGTCCCAGAAAATAAACCCGATGATGTCATTGTTAAGTCATCAGGGTAACCTACTGTATGATTGGAGTTGGAGAAAAGTAAATGAGCCTGCATGGCAACCTGAGTCACCAGCTGCAAACGTTTTCAAGTCAGATAGCATTTAATGAGAGGCCAATCATGCATGCTGTAGTGAAAAGTGTGGGATCATTATAAAACTCTTCAAAGTTTTTTGCCTTTTGGGAAATGCAACATAAAATTATTGTAATGTAACAGAGTGGAGTTTGAATTTCAGCCAGCAGCACGCTTTGATATGGACACCTTGGCTGCGTTCGTTCTGCTGCTGATAAAAATCTGAAAATCTGTTTGGCTAAAAACCAGCATGTTCAAGACGTCTTCCGCAAAACTTTTCATCATTATTTGTGACAACGGTGTCTGAATGACACCTTTAAGTACGTGCAGCGGGTTGGCGAAAGGTAGCTAGGTCAACACAGAGGGAGAGAAGAGAAGAACTGAGACAAAGAAAGTGAGAAATTGAAGCAGACAGCAGGGGAGGCAGACCGGAGCGAAGAGCAAAAGAGCGTGTGAGACACAGTTTTCTTGGCAGAGCTCCCCGAAGTGCAGCACATTCCCGCAAGATTAATTGAAGCTGTTTCTGTTTTTGTTATTTCAGTCTGTGAATTACCTCCAGATTATAGAGAAACAGCTGTTCACCCACTTCCCCTGGACTCGGCCCGTGTGATTATGCACCGAGTGACAACCAAGACAAACATCCAGCTCTTTGCCCAAGCTTTCACGCTTTCTCGTTGCTCTTTCCATTTAACAAACCGTCACTCATTTACACCGCTGACAAAATAAATCAGACAGGAAAATTACAACGACAAAGAAATATTTATTAAATCTTTTTTTTTTTGTTGTTTGTTTCTTTTAATTAGTCATAGCTGCTCCAACACGTGTATTTACAAAGACATGGCCTTATTTTGTAGAAAAGTCTAATGAAGACGTTGAACAGGAAAAAGACATTAGAATAGGTTGGATGAGTACAGAAGAGGATGGGATTCATATAGGCACAGGAAACAGTCACTACAAGGTTAAAAGAAATGTGCAGTTTTGTGGCACATCAATGTCTAAGTTGAGGGAAAAGGAAAAAACAGTTGTGGTTAATGGAATAAAGTTTTCCACTGACAAAAAGCACATATCCATTTTTTTTTTTTAAGATACAGAACATGAGGAACAGATGCTGCAAACCGAGGACAGACGATGCGGTGTTAGCTTCTAGCTACAAGGTACCAAAAATCAGGTGATGAAGAAGTCCTTCAAACACATAATCCACCCTCCTTGTTGCACAGTATGTCCAAGAAACACAGGAAACACCAAAATTTGATGCAAAAACCTTTTTCTTCTCCTTCCTGCTGCCACAAACACAGTGAGCTTTTTCAGCATTAAAAGTCAGTTGCGTCAGTCGCAGAATCAGCAATCGTAAATAAAGAAGACCAACAAAAAAAAAAGGAGCAAAGATTTTCCAGCTCTTCATGATCCATCAGTTCTTTGTTCGGGCATTTTGATTCATGATTGTAACACGACCGTACTGCATGTTTGATATGTGCCTCGGCTCAAAAAAAGTTTTTTTTTTCTGTTTCCTATAAAAGACATATAAAATGAAAGTCAGGATTTTATTTGTATCAAATGTTTCTTTCATGCTAAGAACATTAATCCATCAGCTACATCGCCCTTCAAAAAGAGGTGTGAAATAAAAAAGAGCATCTAACATCGTATGTTACAGACTAACCGCTGGATACACAGTATCCACTAAAAGAATGGGTTGGTTTTTCTCAGTTTGGCGTGGCTGGAGGTGATCCTTTTAGATGGACGGTTGATGTAAAGGAGGAAAATAATTGTGATTAGTCCCATTACTTCTTAAAATACTTCATTTGCGGGAGAAGAAAAAAAAATCATATAATGAATTTCCAGGCTACAACTACTTAAAGGGCTACCGTGTAACTTTTGGCCATTAGGGGCACTAAACCTGTAACTTCCCACAGATCACACAACTGTCATAAAATTAAATAGTTTTAAATAGTATTGTGTTTGCAGACCACTTGGATCAGCTGATTTGAAGTCATGGAGCCATAAAGCAAAGCGATCAGGTCAAATGAGAGGCGGAGCCGCTCCTGCAAAATTACAATGTCTGCTTTTTGAGGAAGGCAGCCCCCCTGGAGCACCAACATGAGTCAGATGCTGTTTATTGACCCCAGAAATCATCTATTATTACTTACAACAGGCTAATGTTTGGGTCAAAAGTTACACAGTGTCCCTTTAATGGCATAAAACTATTAGCATAATGACATCATATGGTTCTGTTAAGCCTCATTTATGCTCTTTATGAACTTAAAGGTATGTCTGTGTCAAATGTCACTCATACTCCCTTTTCCTGCTTCGCATTGGCATAGTCGTTGGGCAATAATTCCACTAGAAGAAAGGTAGAGTTCACTTCCGACTTCTGAGGGCAGATTCAGACAATAAACATGGCGACAGTGAGTAATGGACGTTCCTAGAAAGAGACATAAAAGAGGTAGGTGGTGGTCCTCTATGCGGCCATCTAATATATAGCAGCTTCTTCCTCTTTGTTCCATTAACTGGTTGTACATACTGAGCAACACTGCCCCCCACTGTTTCCAGTGGTACTGCTCCATTTGACGATGCATTCACAAGCTCTCTGAAGACAAGTTAAAATACACGGAGAGGCTACTGAGGACAGAAAGAAGGCTTCGTCTGTGTTTAATGCAGAGCATAAATGAGGTTTTACATGACAACCTGCCAACAGTGGATGTGGGATTTATTATAATTCATTCTTATTCAATTTTCTTTTAAATGATGGCAAATAATTAATCAGCTTTGAGGAGAAAATTGATGATTCCATCAAAAAACTTCAACAAAATCAGTGCCAAATGTTGTAATTTGAGAGTCTGTACTACACAGGAAATGTACTACACTATTTGACTCAGTTTTCAGTTCTGAATCTGTATTTGAAAGACTGGGAGGATCAAATGAAAAGCTAAAACTTAGAACAATACAGTCTGTTCAGTTTTGGAATACAAATTATTGATGCGGGCCTTTCAAGGGAGGAAATGATCAGAAAATTTCCCTCCCTGATCCAGAGCTGTCTTTGAAAACTGTAAAGCTTTAATCTTCTTGGACATAAATTTGTAATGAGTTTTTCTTTGTTTTTGCCAGTTATTAACAATTTGTATACACTTTTCATGTAAAAAAAAACAACTTTATTTTATAATATTCTGACTCCAGATGAAAGCATCTCATTACTGTATTTTCATACTGTGCCTTCTCAAATGATCAATTCATGACCGTTTGACTTTTTCCTGAAACCATAAATTTTCTCTTATATCTTGGAAATGAGACTTTACTCAAAAATTGGCTTGTTATCATATAATTACAGTCTTAATTTTATAATTTCTTAAGGTGTCCTACTGAGTTAGAAGCATTCCAGTCTGTTGTAATCAATTAAACATATGAGCTGATTTCTTATTGGTCCACAAACAGCAGCGAGCCTACAGTAATACGCCCCATGGGGTGCTTAATGTACACATAGTTGTGCTTCTGAGAGAGACTTTTGCCCAAAGAAATTTATCCCATGTTCCTCACTTCTTTCCCCTTCCTCTGATCCACCGCTGGCAGGAGGTTCAGTTTCCCACCTCCTCTAGTGGTCCGCTTTTCATTCCAAAAATAACCAGTACAGAAGTACCCCCGGAGTATTTTCTGTTCAGACACTACTTTACCCAACGTCAAAGCAGGAAACTAAATGACACAACCAACAACCCAACTCACACCTGTTCCATCTGCTCACTGACTCAAATCTTTTAGCCACTTTGCTTCTTAATTTAAAGAAGTAAATTTCCCCACCATTTCCATTAAAAAAAAAAAAAAAAAAAAAAAGATTCCACCTCATGTTAGGCGCAGACACATCCTGAACTTTGTAAGAAATTTGCTTCTATTCACAATAGCTGTGTAAATAGTGATTCACAAAAACAAACAGTGGAACAGTAAAAGTACATTTGTGACATTTGTTAATGACAAATTCAGAACACAAATATTCTACCTCTACACCCTGATGCACATCAGACTCTTTTTTTCTTTCTTTCATCCTGACTTTGTTAAAAACAATTAAAAACCATCATTTTCAATCACTGAAAAACAGACACGTAAACAGGTTTTTTTTTGTATTAGTGTATAAAATGAGCTGTGTAATACGGACTAACATAAAGGGTAAATATCTTTGTTTTTATTGCCTTTCTACTGTACTTGCAGACTAAACCAGGAGAGGAAAAAAGCACAAGGACCTCACAATAAATAGGAAAATACATTTTGCCTGGCAAAATAACCATATCCACTTCTATGCTCCATTCAAATAGTTTACTGTACACCCGTGTTGGCTGCTACAATTGAATTATGTGATTTATTAAAAAACAAAAAAACAAAGACAAAACAAATACATTAATTGATCATTAAATTGCCCCTATTCAAACACTAAAAGAAGAGTGCTTCTTAAATCATTTTTTCTCTCTCTCTCTCTCAGCAAGGGTCCTCTAGGGTCTGTGACGATGCATCCTTTCTAACCTGAGAGGAAGGGTAAGTCATCAAGGCCCGCCTCGTAGCCCCGTGCTGTTAGCAGCAGTCTCCTCGCAACATCATCTCTCCTGGCTTTCTTCTCTTCTGGCCCATTTGTGACGTAGCTTTCCAGATCTTTCTCGGTGAAATGAAAATCATTCGTGCTTTAAGTCGTGACATTCCCAAACACAAAAGAAAGTTACGTCTGTAAACTTTTGAAGGATCCTGCTGTGCTTCTTTACCGTTCGGGCTGGGGAGTGTATGACTGTGTTGACTGTGTTTCCGTGTGAGTGAATTTATTTAAAAGCATGTTTGTGTGCTCGTCTCCAACACAAATAATAAATGGTGTAATATCTGCATACTGTGAATGGTAGCGAGGCAAACAGGTGAGAGGCGCTTCTGTCTCGGAGCGCCTCGACCAGCAGCGCCTGCTAGAGAGTCAAGAATCACGCGAGCTGGCGTTTTTAAAAAGTCAATAAACAACAAAGGCTTCTCTGTTGAAGTCCCTTCCCTCTTTTTCACAAAGAGAGATCATCAGTGTTTTTGTCTTTTTCTTTTTTCTCTTTTTTTCATTTTTTTTTAAAAAAAGTGCTCCTTGAGGGGAGGTGTTGCAGGGTAAAGCGGCCAGTGGTCCGATCAGGACAGTTCATTGCTCTGGGTACTTCGGATACTGGGCGCTATAAAGACAAGATGGCAGCCAGGAGCATGAGGGCGGAGCTGAGCAGCAGGACTGAAAACTGCTGTCGACTGACAGAGTTCACGTCCCTTCTCGCTGGTTCTGGTGACTCGTGACTGATGCCGTCTGGGAGGAGAGGGAGGGAGATAATCATCATTAAAACAGAAAACAGCTGCACAACTTGGCCTACTTTTTGTCCTGCATGGAAAAAAGTAAGTCTTAGGGCTAAGCTTATGTCTCAGCTAATTGCTCTCTGGACCCTGACTGAGATGGCACACCAAAAAAATGGCAAACTACTGTTTAATAACCCTTACATTATTCAGAACTGTAAAATATTGATGCATTTATTGTATCATTATTGGAAAACTATGAGACAGAGGTGGCCGAGTCCAGTCCTCGAGAGCTACTATCCTGCAACTCTTAGATGCATTCCCTCTCCAACACACCTGAACCAAATGAATGGCTCCTTAAGCCTCTGCAGGGCTGAATGACATGGGGATGAGTTCATTCGGGTGTGTTGGAGTGGGGATACATCTAAAAGTTGCAGGACAGGCTCTCGAAGACTGATTTTTTCAAATTTGGCTGCCCCTATAAGAAATCCTAGAAAGTAAGAAATCTTCGAATAACATTAACATACAGAAAAATATGCACAAAAAAGAGCAAATTGATCACTGAAACACAATTTACAGAAATTGAAAACTAAAATTGAGAAGACTTGTTACTTTTTCGTTAGCCTTATTTATATACAGTCGTCCTCAAAATTATTCATACCCTCCAATCAAAGAAAAGTCTAGATTCACAATACTAATTTAAATAAAAAGAAACTAAAGACACTAATAACATAAAAAATTACAAAATTATGATTTAGTGAAATAATTGTGGTTGAAAATAATATTTATTTGTTCCAGACATATTAGAGCACCTTTCCCATGAACAGTGGACCAAAATAACTGTCAACACGTGCAGAAGTCTTTTTGAACATTAGAGAAAACACCTGATTGCAGTGATTGTCTCAACATGTTGCTCGACAAAATGTTAGCTTCGGAGCCCCATTATGCTTGTTTACTTGTTTTATTTTTTGTGTGTTTGGTTTTAACATTTCTTTTTGAACTACAATTCAAAATCAATCTCCTTCATAGAATTTTTATCTACTATTACTTTTGTCAATTTTAACTTATTTCACTGACGGCTCATTTTCTTTCTTTCTTTAATTGGAGGGTATGAATCATTTTGAGGACGACTGTAAATCTGTTATAAAAATGGCTTATAAATGCCAGAACTTTGTCAACTTTGGATCTATAACTTGAATGTTTAGAGAAACATGTTTCTCTAACAGCAAAAATACAAAAGTTCCCTGTTTGCTCTAACATCAAAAGACGAAACTTTGTTCAAGAATATTCAGAGATGCTTGACGAATTTTGTAAACCCATTCTTTCGTCAAATGCTGGTCCTGCCTGAGTTAACTTGACTGGCCTGAACTGTGAGGCACAGAGGTGAGAGTTTGATGATAAGGGACTGCATGATTGCAAAATGGCTTAACCATTTGAGACAAGTCTACTCAATTCAGTCCAACAAGGGCCGCAATTCAGCAGGTTTTCAGTGTCTCCCTGCTCAGACACACCTGACTGAAATTAAATAGATCTAATAGTCAATCAAGCTCTGTACAATGATACATTAACTTTAGCCAGGTGTGTTGGAGCAGAGAAACATTGAAAACCTGCAGGACTGCGGCCCTTATAGGACTGAATTTAAAACCTGAGGTACCTCCATTGGGGGAACTTTGAAAACCGATGATGCCAAACTGAGCCAAAATGGCCATTTTTGATACCTTGCCTAAACTGTCTGTACCAAAACTTTTCTTATTCTTTTTCTCTGCTTCACTTTATCAGAGTTGGGTTTTGTAGAGATAATGTTCTCATAAAATAACAGATTTTAAGACACTGGAACGGAGCTCATTGCCACCCTCTGACACACCAGTCAAAGGTTTGGACGTTCTTTCCCATTAAATCTAACAGGTAAGTGTGTTTAAACTTTTCCCTGGTACTGTACTTAAGTTGGGGAAATCATTAACCCATTAATTCTTCTGAATTGGCACAGAAACTTGAGATTAGGTAAGGTTGAAACTGAGAGGTGTTACAACATTTCAACATTTGACACTTAATTAATGGTCTACAGGGGTGTTTTTTTCTGCTGTACACTGTTTGTTGCTGTCAGCTGAATGAATTACTTATTTACTGATAACAGTAGTTATGCTAATACGCTATAGACTGGGTCCTAGGGAATGAAAAATGCAATTTGTTCTTAATTATTTAGTTATAAATGTAGAAAAAAATAATTTTAGAGGTCTAAATATGATCAGAAGTGGTATTAGGTGATACTATACAAACACAAACATTATGGACTGTATATTCCCACCAACCTCTGGGTTCAAGCGAATTGTGACTGTTGTCGTCAAAATCGACTCCTTCCTGCACGCTCCCAGAGTTTTTCACACAATTGTCTGGAAAACAAAGAGGAGAGAGGAGATTGGAAGATTAGACAAGTCTAAGATCTCGGGTGTACAGCCTGATCACGTGCTGGAGCACAGCAGAATGGAAAACTGGACAAGGAAGACACAACAATCCGTGACTCACTTGGTGGCCTGACGAAGACTTTGAGTCGAAGGCAGCTCCTCCTTCCTTTGACATCAGTGATGGAGGCTGTGGACACACGACGCGGTTAAACAAGAAACACTTGAGACACATTACCTTCAATTTTACACATCATAAATACCTAGTCTGATGCCATCTAGCCATGTGACAATGAGAAATGTCATTGCAAATGTAAATGTCAGTTAAAATGTCAGCATTATTACTGCACTTGAACTTTTTAACTTGACAACAGACATAATTAAGATACAAAATGGCATAATACGATGAAGATGTCAAGCATGCAGGTATCGGTACTGGAGCCAATCAGACTAATTTTCATTCAAACCTATTTTCTGATACCTACCGTGGGGACCTACCACATTTTTAACCATACTTAAATTTGTGGTTTTACCAATAAAATACCTGCATATTCCAACATGATGAGGAATTAAGGTTAAAAATGGTAAAAAATAAATAAATAACTATGAAAGTAGAATTTTTGGCATCTACAGAAGCTTAATGTTGTTACACCACAAAAAGAAACAAATGGGAGCTCATAATATAATGTGAGATATTTATTATTAGAATCCAGCTTCTTTACAAGGAAATTACACAAGTGGGTTCAGTTAAAACAAAGCTAAATGATGAAATGTGAAAAAATATGTCCCTGGCAAAAATGTCCGGGGTAATGAATAAACTGTTTTACTAGAGGTTTTATCTACTAGTAATCTATAAATATTAATAACATATAAAATCGTATGATATTGGTCCTGACTGCTCAGTGAAAGAACTTATAAGTTAAATGAGACTCTGGATGGGCTCAAAGCACTAACAAGTACACAGAAGGAATACAGAGAATGCAGCATTATATGTTTCACCAAACATGGCTGCAGGAACAAAAGCAAAGTAAGGCAAGTCTATTTGTATAACACAATTCATGTAAAAGACAATTCAAAGTGCTTTACATAAAACATTATGAGCATTACAGCGGAATGCAGAAGAAGAGAAAACATTAAAAAGTGAAAGAAAAAAGCACGATTTAAAATGAAAAACTAAAGAGAGAACATTAGGTCTTAAAAGAGGCTATTAACTTCTAATTAAAATCTAATTAAATGCAACTGAAAACAGGTGGGCCTTTAACCCAGATTTAAATAAACTGAGTGTTTCAGCTGATCTGAGACTTTCTGGGAATTTCTTCCTAAATGTGGACCAGCCAGACAAATTCTCCTAGGGGACAACAATGTATGTCGTATTGTATCATATCATATCGTATCAAATTGCATCATATAATATTGTATCGTATTGCATCGTAATGCATCACATTGTATCGCATCGTGTCGTATCATATCGTATCGCATCACATCGTATTGCATTGCATCGTATCGTATCAAATCCCATTGTTTCGCATCCCATTGTATCACATCATATGACATCGCATCCCATCGCATCCCATCGCATTGCATCGCATCGTATCGTATCGCATCATATCATATCATATCATATCATATCATATCATATCATATCATCACATTGCATCGTATTGCATCGCATGACATCGTATCGGATAGCATTGCATCATATTGCATCGCATCACATTGCATCGTATCGCATCGCATCAAATCGCATCGTATCAAATCGCATTGTATCACATGGTATCACATGGTATCGCAGGGCATTGTATGGCATTGTATCATCTTGTATTGCATCACTTTGTGTTATCGTATATTGTATCGTATATTGTATCCTATTGTATCGCATCGTATCGCATTGTAAAGGCAAAGATCTGCACACAAGGCATCAGACTATCAGCCCTGAGTTTTTGTCCATATTATCTTTCAAGAATCAAGATCAAGATGGTTGGATTTGTGCTGGGGACTGATCTGGAGCTCCTGGAGAAGAAGCTGTCCAGAGAAGAATGCCACATGAAATGCTGAACATACAGTAAGGGACAATTCTTCACAGTGAGACAGTTCAGTCAGAGGCTCCTTCAGGTAACTTCGAGATAGAATGATGACAGCTATCACTGCCCTCTGGAACAATATGATTGAATTAAAAAAAAAAAAAACAACTATATTTCTCTTTGGGGGCTTAATGAGGTATTATTCATTTACTCTATTTTCATTTAAACCAATAAAAAAAATAAAAAAACAACAAAGAAAAACATCTCCCATGATGTTGGTCAGCACGCAGACAATGGTGCTGTTTGATCTCCAAACTCACACAACAGTTTCCATTTTCACTTACTTTATAATGTTACCAAACACATCTTCAAGCGTTAAATCCACCTTCACTCAAAAACACCAGCGAAACAGAACAAATGAACAATCTGACAAGGTTGATTGTTTCTTCATCAGTTATTCCTCACTTATCTCCCTTTGAACACAGACTAAAAAGCTTTATCTCGCAGCCTGAGCTTCCTCTCATCCTGATGTAAAATGGTTTTATTTTCCATATTTCATGTCAATGTCACCCTCCTATTTCCAAGTCTAATTTGGCCGTGGGCAGTCGTTTCTGTATGAGTGTGGCACACCGTAATGCTCACCAACAAAATCTCATTTCCTGTGTTTCCTGATTGTGAAAGACAGAGATTAAAAACTTCTTTTTTGTCAATTTTCATGTGATACTGAAGGTGTCTAGCTGTAACTAATGACTTGAACTTTTATCGGGGATGTTTTTTATGTTTTGTCTGGCCTTATCTTCACCCGACAGTAGATTTTTGTCTTTGTATCCCATGTCTCAATAGCATGACCTCTGTCATTTCCCACAGTCTGTCAACTGTCTCAAACTGTGCTTGATCTGAATGCACAAACACACACACACACACACACACAAAGTTGAAATATCTATAACGGTTCACTGAGCACGTATGCTTGCATGTATGAACGCTGCGGTTTCCCGTGTTTGTGCATCCGTGCACAGACGTGGGTACGGCGTGTTTGTCCGCAGACCCCTCTGCTGCTCCGTCACCCAGAGGCGCCGCGTGATGGATTCTGGCCCAGCGGTAAATTCCTGATAAAAGTAAAGCGTGTCAGTGTTTCCACTGTCGCAGATGACTTGAGCTCTCGTTTCAAACGGCACTTTATCAGATGCCGCGTGGCTGGGAGAGCAGATAAAAATCATCTCTAAACTCTTGCATGAGAGGCGTATTGGTAGTGAGAGGAAATAAACGAGAGAAACGAAACGTTGTCAATCACGCTGCTTCTGTCTGTGTCAGCGGGTGTCGAGTAACTTACCTCACACCCCAACAGAACTTTACTGAACTGGACAAGACTGTTTCTTTCTCTTCTGTGTATCTCATGTTTTTTTCTGTGGAGATTTCCTCTCATTTTATCACACCCCACCAAATAAAAAGGACGCTTCTGCAGTCTTGTAAATAATCTTTAGAGTAAGAAAGAAGAAATTTGCTTGACTTTTCTTTGAAAATAGCCAACAAATCTTATAAATCACTTGGATTAGGGCTTCAGCCAAGACTTTACGATGAAAATGATGAACTTTTTAGTCAGTACACTGTCAGGAAATATGTGTGTTGACTTCTTCAAGCTGCTGTTTTTATTGGACCAGCAGCCAAATCCCCAAATACACTTTATATGCAATGATATGTAAGACAGCAAAAGCAGCAAATCTTCCCATCGAAGAGGCTGGAGGCTGAATCTTCACTTGACGGATGACTGTTGATTTTCTGCGTATTAGTCACCGGATGACCCAAGAAGCAACAGGAACTGCAGTATATCTGTCTTTTCAAGGACTATTTATATGTTTTTTCAAAGAGACCATGAAATGCATGAAGTTCCGGGTAGCCATAGCAACAGTACACACACTTCCCACTTTACTGCCAATTAATTCAGCGCAGACACCGATGCCATGTGCAACATATGCAGTCGATTCAAATGGAAACACGCCGACATCCCTGTGACAAACAAGCTGTTCTCATTATCTTTATAAAAAACAAAATGAACTGATGGATCAAAAATGAAAGAGCAGATCATGTCCTGGTTCAAATTCTGTATACTTGTTTAAAACTTTGTGCATTGATTTTAAGGCTTGTTTAAAAAGGAAAAGCTTCATAAAATCTTGTTTTCTAACATTTCTCTGCTTCATCTCTCACTGACATTTCATCACGCTTGCTTTCTCTCATCTCTCTTTCTCACCCCTCCTTTCCTATCAGCTGAGCCGCCATCCCTTCACAGATTCCAACATACAACCGCCCAACGATCTCACCTCCGTTCTCTCATGTCTGCCACTGAGGTCAGAGTCTGGCTTTTCTGTCCTCGAGCAAAGCAGCCGTGCTCTGCCGGCACTGTAACTCCAGCTCTGCCTGCAACCCTAGACCGCAGAATTAGTCAGGTCATCCGGATGCTGCCTCACCATGACGACGGGGCGACAGCAAATACCCCGGTAACAATTCACACGTCCGGTCATGTGCTGCGGCATTCGCGAACACACGGTGCAGCACATATCGCACATGCCGTGTGGGGCCAAGCTCTGGTGCAACTGCGAGGCGAATTAGACAGATTCTGACATTAATACTGATGTTTTTCTTGTGATGATCAAGTTATCTGAGGGAACAAAGCCTTTTGTCTTGGCCTCAGCTGTGACATGCTAAAGGGAAACTGAAGGGGCACTGTGCTGCTTGGGTTCATGTCATTATCGATGCAGATCTGCACTGTCTGCACCGAGCGGGACCCTGGCGTTTGAAGCACGGGGGCTTTGCAGGGAGACAGTCATCTTTCTCACACAGGGAGAGCCAGACTCTCAACTGTCTCCTCTGAAAATTGGATTTCTATCCCCCGAGATTAGGATCAGGCTTCCCCTGCTCTACTGCAGCTCTATTAGAAAAACATGAGGCCAGGAGGAGCTCATAGCACAGACCCTGTCGTCATCCGGGTGACCTTTGACCTTTTGGGACCAGTTGAAATACTGATCCCACACCAGGGCAGCTTTTCTTTAGGTGTCTGTTTGTCTGTCTGTCTGCCAAGCAGACAGGCCCACATCCAGCCGCAGGTGTCATCCATTTGACGTGAGCCCGGCCCCTCTACCCCATGCCTGGGGCGAATGACGATCACCACAGAGGAGGACAAAAGACTGTCTGTCTTCATTGAGACAAGCAGACGTGAACCCCCTTCAGTGTGTCATTTACATGTTCGCTTTGCAGATTCGAGCCATATTATACTGAATGGAATTTACTGTCATCTATTGTTGAGCTTTGGTGGAGCTACACGCTCAGCATGTAATCTGACACTGATACCAGCAGCTAACAGAGCAGATTTTCCTCTAAAACAGCCGAGCACGGATCGTCTGGGAAAAAGTTTTCATGTTTTTTGTGAAAATTTAATTCATTTTATTTACTTATTTATCTTAAACTAAGATCCGTTTAAATGTAAGCCTTTGGGTGCGTTCACACATGGATGGTCCGATTGGACGGAAATTTCTGAAAAATTTCTTTGCTAAGGTTTGCGTTCATGCTGAAGTAACAGAAGAGGACCAATCCACCTGGTTAAACCACCGTAGTTAAAACAACTGCTCGCTGGGGGCGACACTCTCCAAATCAACCACTGATCAATGATGAAAACGCAGGAAGAAGAAGAAAACCGGACTCTTTGATTAATGTGGAAATCTTTCTGTTTCTTATCATTACACACTAAAAACTCCTGGGTCAAACTGCTGGGTTAAAAAGGGACTAACTAATTTCTGGGTTATTTCACCAAACTTCTGGGTTGAATACTTGACCCAACTTCTGGGTTAATAACCAACATTGTAGTTAATATAATCCAACTTCAAGGTCAAATTCAACCTTAAATTTGGGTAAAAAAAATAACCCAATTTTCTGGGTCGAAGTGACCCAGAAATTAGTTGGTCCCTAACCCATTATGGGTTATTTTTGACCCAGGAGGTTTTACCGTGTAGGCTACTCCATCCCTGTCTACACATTTTCCAGTAGTTTTTCATTGTTGTTATGACCTCAGATTCTTCCAACACAAGCTGTTTGCTTTGTTTTCCTCCCTAACAGAAGAATAATCTACCCTACTTTCTTCTACTTCTTCTTGTTGATGCTTTGTTGCGGTCGACAAACGTCACTTCCAGTCCATTTCCAGTCCAATAGTCCATTTGCAAGCAAACCAAGACCCCTGGCTTTCAGGCGGACCAGAGTCTGCTTCTTTGGTGTGACCAGGATTTGGATGTTGTTCAGACTGTGCTAAATGAAGCGGACTATCCGTGGAAGTGGACCACAATCCATTAAAAAACTCACCAAACAGCCAGAATGTGAATGGACCCTTAAAGATAGACTTGCTAGTAGTAGTCTTATCTGTATTTTTTTCATTAAAATGAGCAAATTTACTCTACCATAAGAATTATCGCTCATAATTACAAACTTCCAGCAAATGATAATACAGAATGTGTGCTTAAGCATGTTAGCTTCTTTAGCTGATGGTTTTTACCAGTGGCGTCTCCAGCCTTTAAGGACAACCTGGGCTTAGTCATAGCCCGGAGTGGCACCAGGTGTAAATTTGAAAAAATTAGACGAGCTTTTCTTTAGTCTTTTGCTACAAAAACGTTCTTTAGAAGGCAATAATAGACATAATGGAGTGGATAAATTGTCATTTTAATTAAAAAATAATAATTAACCACAAAATCAACAATGAAAGTTGACCATTATGTTGCAAAAACACATTCTCTGCACTCACACAGAACAGTTCACACAGTATTCACCTTTTGTCTTCTCTTTGACTCATCACTGACCCTCCTCATCATCACGTTCGCTTCTCACCTGCTCTTCTTATCTCATTATTTGCTCTTCTTTTTCTTCCTAATTTGTTCTCTTCTCTCCTATTTGTTCTCTTCTCATCACTTGTTTTCCTTTTCTCCTACTCATTTGTTTTCTTCTCCTCAATTGTTCTCATTTTCTCCTCATTTATTCATTTATAGGTTTCACGAATCAGAAACTGTGCTTTAATTAATCTACAGTCCCTAAAGAACATCTGAGTCCAGGTTTGAAAAGTGTAAATGTTGTAGTTTTTACACAGGACCTCATTAAATGTTGTCAGTAGAAAATTATTTGAGTGGAATTGCCCTTTAAGCCAAAATCGAAACAGAACCTGGAAAGGAGTTGCTGCTAACTGCAGCCTCGTTTTTTATGTCGGGGGGTTTCATGTTGACTTTTTCATGTTGTTTTTAAGGAGAAAAAAAGCGTCAACACTCTGATATCTTACCTTTTACTTTCCTGTTGAAAAGCTGAGGATGTAACTGCTGCTTTCTCTCATATTTTCTGTCCATCTCCGCTCTCATCATCTGCTGATACTTTAATTTGACTGCTGCTCTCCTCTGCACATGCGCACACGGAGCCGACAAACTTACTTTAGCTTTGTCTGACATCAGATGGGGGGGCTAATTGGACCTCGGACTTCACACACACACACATGCTCACTCACACACCACACCAACGGGAGCTAGGCTGGACCTTCGCGCAGTCATGGTGCGTTCAAGTGCTGGTAGAAAGCTGGGTCATTTGGATTTTCATCAGATTTTTTTCAGGAACAGGTGGTAAAACAGTAAATTCACACCCGGGGCTAAACTCAAAAAGTCCGGGGCTGAAGCCCCCGGAAAATTGGCTGGCGACGCCACTGGTTTTTACTTTACTATTCTGGCTCTACAAAACAAGGTTTTTGTTAATTCCTTAACCTCCCTTTAGGTCACATAAATTTATTAGTGAAACAAGTAAAAGAAACTTATTGTACTTCACTTTTCTGATGCCACATAGCAACAAAGTTAGCAACAACTAACTTACTGTAATTACAGTAACTTGGTTGGTAACACTGAAATAAGGACTAGAAGGAGGGTTAAGGTGCTTGAAACATGACTCCAAGTAAAATCTAATTGCTTTAAACCAGCAACTAACAATGCTGTGTTTACCTTGAACTGATGCTCCTAGCTGTTAAAAAAATCCATTAATGTTACTGTTAATGTTCTAACTTTTAGTTCTGGGTCAGTTTAAGCTTAAATTTATGGAAGCTGAGAGCAGCTATAACAGCAATTACTTATTTTGATGCTATTATCTCAAGATCACTACTTAATTATTCCATTATCTCAAGATCACGAAAGTCATTTTCATGTAATAATGAATTGACTTTTCTAATCATCTCTAGAAATGGGCCTTTTCTTTTCTCAAGATAACCACCTGTTGTAACAGTTTTTTACAAGATAACGAGCTTCCTTTGTTGAGATCAGGAAATGATCAAGGTGAGCTAGAAAATGAGGAGTTTGCACTTAATTTAATTGGATATTGAGGTAATTAATAAGTCTTTAACAGCAATGTAAGACGAGCATATGTCATGCTGTTCACTTTGGGGCAATAGCTTTCCTGAACCCTATCAAAGGCTTCTTAGTTTTATAATAATAATAAAACCATTTTCTTGTTAAGCATTAATGCATCTTCCTCAACTACAAAACATAAATGTTCTGAATATAAGGCCTCTGTAATTTCCTGAAGGGGTCTTTGTCATTTGTTTTTTCAACCCATGCCAAGGCTTGTTCTCAGAAATAAAAGACAAAACATGGATCTCACATAATGAATCATGAAGCTGAGTCAGACAGAGACAGCTCATATGGCCTGACATTGCTCAAAGCCATATGGACTGTCCCTCTGCATTTCTTCCTCATCATCAAATCCATCAAGTCTACATGAACCTTGCTTTCACACACAACTCGGGGCCAAATGAAGAAATGAAGCAGAATTTAGAATACAATGACTTTTCTTATCAACTTCCAAAGAATTGCTCTAACATCAACAACTCTCTGGCAGAGCTGTCAGGAGCATCACAGTTCCCCAAACAACGCAATCACACTTTATGCTTAGGAGTCGAGCAGAGCCAAGAAGAGATCCAACAGAAACATAAACTGATGGGTTACACTTTCAAAATGCTTCAACAAAAAGATGGATGAAGGGTAGTTGAAATGATGGTCTTTTAATGATCTTAACTCCGCTTTGTCAGTCACATTTAACAAAGATCTTACTGACTTTATAAGTTCTGTGTTAAAGGAGTACTGATCAGATGAGCCAGAATCTTCCTAAACACCTCTCTGGGTCTGGAAGCAATGCTAGAAAGCTCCACCAGCACAGGAGGGGGTATATGGAGAAAAAGCCATATTCTCATTCTCTATGGGTCTGTTATCTTTATTCTCGACTTTGTTGTGGTGCCAAAACACTTCTGGCTTTCCACTGACTCTTCCACTTCTTGTTATTGGTTCCTGTTAATACCCTTGAAGTTCTTGCCTGACCTCAGGTGTCAGTTAAGTACCTCAAATCTACCACTGTGTCTTATTTAGTCCATCTCTTCTGCCCCTGCAGGGCACTGACTTCACTTATGAAAACATGGCTTTCGCAGCTGCTTGTTTTGCCGAGTCTTCTCACGAGGAGGAGAAAGCTGAGCTCAGCCAGTCAGCAACAAAAGACACTTCAGGCGAGACCTCACCAGTTGATATGTTTTGCTCCCTCTGGCTCGTGTTTTGGTTTTGGCCCTCATTCCAAGGTCTTGCAAAACAAGATTTGAATGTTTCTGCTGCATTATTCCAAGATGTCATTTAGATCAATCTTCTGGTGAAACATTGAGTTAGAGCTTAGAGTTGTTGCAAACACTCAAAACTGAAAGCTTGTGCTGACGTTTTTGCTTTCTTGGATTTCAGCTTTAAAAGTATGACCGCAAAAGAAAGGAAGTCGGCGCATACTTACAGATATAATAATATTCTCTGCCGGGGCGGAACTCAAAGCCTAAGGAGAAGGGAGTAAAGAGCTGGAACTTCTCAGAGAATTTCAGCGGTCCGTTGGGTGACAGAGGCCTGTTGCACTCCCAGCGTTTGAAGCCCTTGGCGGTGTGGTCGCAGGAGCTGTAGCCATCATAGTTGACCATGTAGAGGACGTACCGTTCGGCCCGATCGTCAGACACCGGGCTGACGTAGTGCGGACAATAGACGTCAAGGTAGTCGTTGATGCAGACGTCAATATGGTAATCACCCCGGTAAAATCTAAAGGGCACACAGAAGAGAGGAAATATTAACACAGTATAGTCAAGCTCAAAACCTGATCCCAAAACAATACAAGGACTCAGCAAGGACACAGATGAGGAAAGAGTTACTATATATGCTTCAAAAGTGAGATCAAACTGCAAGAGATGCATCCAAAATTCTCCAGTTGTGTTTACAGGCTCTCATCACATCAGCCACAATCATCCAGAGCCTTTTATGAGACTTAACTGAGTCCCCTTGCAACCCAGTTGCCCACCCCAGCAGAAACCTCTCATAACGCACACTAGTAAGTCCTAAGCTATATATCAATGTTGGTGCTCAGCAGCGATGACTTATGCTGGTGCTGAAATTAAAGTCCCCCTGCGTTACAGGGCTAATCCCCTGGTTAGCATGTGCCTTTAGCAGCTTTAAGAGGATCCTGTTGTAGAATGAGATTTTCATTAGCCACATATGACAGCTTGATGTAAGAGCCCCTTGTGGAATCTGCGAGTCTGGGAAAATGAGGCCTGTTCTCAAGCCTCGCCTCAATGCAGCCCCAAGTTTCTTTGCTTGGTGTTTGCTGTAAACCAAGCAGACAGGAGACAGGGGAAAGAAGTGCAACTACAAGATATGTTGGGTATTCATTCCGAAGGAGCGATTGGAAACGCATATTCCCAAAGGCAGTGTATAAGGTTGCATTTCTGAAGCTTTAAACGGAGACAGATTAGGCTTGGACAGCCGGCTGGTTGTGTCTCTGTAGCTGCTAATGGCCTGTGGTTCGGTATCACTGACATACTGTGGATGTCTTCAACACTCCACCTCAGTTCATTGACTGGGAAAGAGACGGTGCTGGAGCATGCAGTAGCGCGATGAGTTGATACCAGAGAACTCTGGAACACCACAGGGGGGGGTTTCTACCCCAACTTCTCTCTTTGCTTCACTGGCCACAGATCAGCTAGTGCGCTAACTGCTGCTGCTCCACCAGACAAAGGGGGTAACAATCAGCTGATCTCATTCCAAGTTGAGTTGGGGATGCAGCTGTTGCTGCAAACATGTCCATGTTGAGGAGGCATGAGTAGCATATGGGGGTGTGTGATGGTCGTGGCCTGCTGGGGGTATCGGGTTGTCGTTACACAGATTGTAAATGTGCTGCAGGATTAGTAGCCATCCTACCGGGTTTGCAAGAACCACAAATGAGCGGATGTGTGTGACTGCATAATAGCAGGGTGTGTGAGGGTGTCTTGTGGCATTCAGTCAAATTTCAATCTTTTTCATCCTCTAATTATAGTCTGGTAAAATGTGAAACCAAAGCACTTGCTTTCTCTCTTAGTTTGTTCGCCCTCCAGCACCAGCTGAGCGCCTTGGCTCCAGGAAGGCACAGCATGACTTCCTTTCGCCTCAGTTTCAGGATAGCTTACTGATATTATGACTAGCAGTGGTCAGCCGGCTCCATAGTATCATGTCCTCGGTCAGAAGCACCGTGGGGTAGCCTGCTTTGTCTTCCTGTCTTCGCTGAGCAGTGAATGCAAGTTTTGGCTTTGTAAGTGTCAATTGCCGTCAATCAAACCTGCCTCTGGAGAAACAGCCGAGATTAGTTAGGATTAAGAACAGCCTGTATCTAATGCCTTTGTGATGGAAGAGCGGGAAATGGTTCAAGGAGGATATTTGTACTGAGAAATAACCATTTTGTGTCAAGAGTGGGAGCAGCACAAACAAGCAATGACAAGTATCTCAAAGTTAGTCTTCAATGACTGATTTCAATTAATTTCTGCACCTTAACTAGAAAAAAATGCATGTTGTCATGATTTTCTCAACCTTTTATTGTAAGAAATTCAATATAATCAAAGCCCAAGTTGTTTGCTCTGCATGAGGCACTTCTCTGATTTTTGTATAAATGTATTGACAGCTGTTTAGACTATTTTTGACTAAAAAAGAAAGAAATAATTGTTTTAAAAAGAGGATTTTTATGGGTAATGGGCTTCCTGCCATTGCAAGGCAACAAGCACAGAATTCAGTGATCAACATTTTGGAAGGACCCTACTTGCACAGCTGGGGACAAAGTCTTGATCCACCTTTCATTTCTTTACACATTTGCTTCCAAGAGGACAGATTTTCTTGTAATACTTTAAAGGATGATGGCTGTTTTTTTTTTCAGTTCTTTTCTGACCATTTTCAGAAAAATGTGTTTTTTTGTGTTTTGAGCCAATGACTGCTGAGCTGTGAGTCATTCAAGGCAGCTAACTCAAGGGATAAACCAAAATTGTGTACACACATGAGAGACAACTTAGCCCAGAACCAATTTTATTGGTATCTTTCAGTACTTTGATAGTAGCAGCGGAAACAATATTGTTCCCATTTCATGGTGTATATGCCCAAAAACACAGCATCTGCATCCTTAAAACAAATTAGGAAAACTGAAAAAATTACAGTTCAGAGCACGTGAGAACACGTGAAGCTAAAACTTCTCCATCAAAGGGTAGCTGTCAGGCAGCTATTTATAAGGAAGGGAAACAGGAAGAAAGACAGAGGTAAGTCTAATGAAAGAAGAACTGAGCAACAGGTTTTACGGAGAGATGAATCCTCCTCAGAACCTGGACCTCAACATTACCGAAGCAGATCGGATCAGGTTGACCAAGAACGTCCTACTTCTATACACCTTTCTCACTGGCCAAAAAAACTGTTCAAACCTTCGAACGATCAGCTTTTAGTGGCAGTGGGAAAGGCTCACCGACCCGTGTCAAACAAGCAACGTGGGTTAAAATCAACTCCAAACGCCTCGGCTCCGATCGGCATGCAATGGGAATGCCGGACCCGAGTTGAGCCACGAATTTACAGGATGACTTTGACATGACATCGCACCAGAGTTGCGCCTCACATGATGTACCAAAAAAACTCTGCTTCGGCCACAAATTCACATCGACTATGTTCCATCTACACTGGACAATCACCCGCTGGTTTTTGTCCATTTTGAGGACAAAAGTGAAACAAGACAGCACATTGACAACAACCTGACTCGCCCTTCTTTGTTTACTTTCCTAATTCCTGTTGCATAGATGACATCATAAACACAAACCCAGCGCGATGGCGTCACCAGACACGCAGCGGTGGGGACAGAGGCCATGCAGCTTTTCCGCAGAGGATCAGACCCAGCTTTTTTTGCCAGTGGAAAAAGAGCCAAATGTCGACTGTGAGTGGGTCGACCCACGTTTGTAAAATCCATGTGAACTCACTGATTTCAGCTGGAAAGCAGCTTGATAAATGCCCAGAAAGTTTGTCTAAAGGCCCATTCATGTTTTATGCTTAGGACGGACACGAAGCTATCTGTCCGTCTTCTGCACCCTTTCTTTGCTTAATTTTTTTGTACTTCTGTTAATGTTTGCTCATGTTTCAATAAACTGCTGATCCTATTTCTTTTAAATTGACAAAAACAGTTATTAAATTACGACAGAAATACGGACTGTCTCAAGACTTATGTACAGAATTGTACATAAAAAAATACATCTGGAGAAATCAGCAATGAGAAAAGCTTTTAAAAAAGAACAAAACAAGACAAATAAAACACATAAATCCTACACTTTCTAAGTGCTGCTGAGCCTCTTTTAAACTTAAGCTCATATTGGTACTGCTGTTGGAATCTCGTCCACCTCTGCAGCCACAACAGATCAATACAATTTACTATATGGTGCTGCAGAAAATATCATAGGAGATCAGGTGGAATGCCTGCAGCAAATAAACAGAGATATCACAAGGGAATGCCAGTGACAAGGAGGGGTGGGGTGTGATGTAAAGGGACAAAAAACAGGCGATCCAAACATTCGTCTGCAACCTTTCCTTGGAGGTTGCTGCACCCCTCAGATGGGGGTAAGGACGATGTCTCTTGGTGTGAAAGTCCCTCAGAAACAACTACAGCTTGATTAATTTATAGCGGTCAGTGAGAAAATGCATAATGAGGTGTATTCTGCTTCACTTTTATCTTTTGATTGTAGGGTCAGGATTGTTTAAATATGCACCAGAGCGTACAGATTGCTCTGAGCAGCATAAATGGTGTGTCACAGGGCTACACACAGCAGGTGCTGCACCCCAAGGCCCCTGAATACCTACAGGCCCTTGAACAACATTCATCCCTAAAAAGCTTGAGTGACCTATTTCTTGTAAATGGCTTCAGTGCGTTCCATCTACGTCCATTTTTAAAGTCAGAACTTTAACGGTGAAAATGGTTGGAAGGGTAACAACTGCGTAAACATGCACCAGAGAGGCTGGATGGATTGTAGGTGTTTATGGCAAAGACAGTGTAATGCATAGCAAGAGTAAAAAAAGAGCCAACAGATGAGCCAGATGTTTGCCAGATGGAGGCTTTAAGGAGATTTTTGAGTGGCACAAGTGAAATATTGAAAAGAAACAGAGCTATAAACACACAGCCTGAGTCAAGATGTAAAGAAACACATGACATTACTATACTCTCTGCCTTCTGGTTTCATCTTTTAAGCAAAAACTTTCTCCTGCTGTTTCCCTCTGATGTGATCTTTACTCTATATCTCACCCTGGGACTATGAGAGTATCCATCACCACTTCACTGTGAGCATGAAGTGTTGATTTATTTGTCCAAATTTGAGCCTCAAACTGACTATTAGCAATCTTTAACATTGAGGCTTCTTCACTTTCATTACAAGGGAAGATTTATTCATCTCTTCTTCCAAAAGGCTTTGTTGTTATAGGCGATTTAGGGAATCATTAAGCCCGATCGAAGCCATTTCAATATTTGTGTTTTCAGTTTTCTGTCCATCTGAGCAGCAGGAGGTGGAGAAGGCTGATCAAGGGTTTTGATTGCAGGAGGCAGAGAAAATGATCATGAAACAAAAAAGGCATGGTTCAACGGTTCAGTATCAGTTATGAATGTGTCATAATGAGCTGTTAACTA
Source organism: Atherinomorus stipes (assembly GCA_023101725.1). Classification (NCBI taxonomy): domain Eukaryota; kingdom Metazoa; phylum Chordata; class Actinopteri; order Atheriniformes; family Atherinidae; genus Atherinomorus; species Atherinomorus stipes. Next base: position 151,194 of record JALJCO010006390.1, on the reverse strand, counting down.
AATAAAAGAACCTAAATCCTAAATCCATTTGTCCTGGGGATTAATGATCCTCCGTTTGGATGAATTACTCACAGCCAGTTAGAGGGGCTAATCAATGAATCAGTAACCAGAGCTCTTAACAAAGCACACATCGAGGGATAATCCCTCTTTCCAGCCAGCTCCCCCATTTGTTTGCTTTCTTTAGCCCCATCTGTTGTGTTTGTGTCACTCAGTGGTCTGGCACAGGTAAGGAATGACAGAGCCAGGAAAGAAGGGGAAAGGGGATACGAGAGCAAAGCTGAAAAATATTTGTCTGGATTTGTATGTTCTGCTTATTTGTTAAGCCAATTAACAAGTCTATCTTAGATCAACTCGCTCCTTATTAAAAGGTCTTTATTTGCTGTCTCTTTTGTGCCAAATTGTTAAAGTTCTTTCCAGGAAATGTTGAAGGAAATTCTTGAGAAATTGTTGAACCATAAATAAAGTGTTTTATCTCCTAACATGAGGGCTTGAATAATATTTACAAACCTCTCAGTGATGCCAGAAATTACATTCTGGGGGAAACTGAATTCTTTATGCCTTTGCTTTCTAATTTATTGTGATGAATAAAACTGCAAAAATGTCTGCACACACAGGCCATCAAGATATGTTGGTTACAAGCTGTCACATTTGAATATTTCAAACTTAATACTGGTGTCTGCTTAAATCAAGATATTTATGTAAGCACTTCAAAACAAACTACAGTGTGTCATAAAATAACCTTCCAAACATATTTTTTCATTCAAATTTAAATCTCTAAATATAAAATCACCAAAAACTTGTTAATCTTGGGAAAGAAGACATTACTCTAACTTTTCCATTGTAAATTCCTGCCTTAAAAGGAGAAAAGAGTGTCAGTCCTTTTAGAAATAAAGGGAAATTTATCAAATCTACAGTCGTCCTCAAATTATTCATACCCTGAAATTGAAGAAGGACAAAAAATCAGTTGAAATGAGATGAAATTGACAAAAGTAATAAAGAATAAAAATTCTATGAAAATCATGACATTGATTTTGAATTGTGGTTTGAAGGAAATATTAAAAACAAACACACAAAAAATAAAACAATTAAAAAAAGCATGATGGGGCTCCAAAGCCAAAATTTTGTTAAGCAACACTTTAAATCACTGCAATCAGGTGTTTTCTGTAATGTTCAAAATTACTTCTACACCTGTTGACAGGTCTTTTGGTCCACTGTTCATGGGAAAGGGGCTCTTATGTGTCTGGGACGGTTTTGTTTATTTGTTTATTTATTATTATTATTATTATTATTGTTATTATTATTATTAATAATAATAACAACACAATTCAAAAGTGATATTTTATTTCACTAAATAATCATTTTGTACATTTTTTTTATTTATTATCAATTTCTTTAGTTTCTTGTTATTTGAATTACTACTATTGTGAATTTAGCCTTTTCTTTAATTGGAGGGTGTGAATAACATTGAGGGCAACTGTATACAGTATTGGAAGACTCAAACTGAGGCAGAGCTATACCTGTAGAAAGAAACGGTTAAAAATGAAGAAGAAAAGAATCAAGTGAGAGGGTGGAGGAGAGGAAGTAAGTTAAGAGACGAAGACCAAAATGATGGAATAAGAAAAGGAAAAAACACAACCTTGTGGGACAGAAGAGAAAACGGAAACGTAAGTGACGAAGAAAGAAATCAGTAAGAGGGCAATATAAGGGTCAAGGTGTTTTCCTTTTTATCGCATCGATTTTACACCAACTGCACCATGTTTCCCTGACGAGTTGTTTCAGATTATTACAATGTGTGGCAGGTGGAAATATTTAATCATGCAAAACATATAGTGGGAAGTAAGACAGAGTCTTACATGCAGTAGAAAAAAGTCCAAACACTTTTAGTTTGGAGGAGCTCAACTAACTTGCGTGGTTAGCTAAAAAAAACACATTCTCACCATAAAAAACAAATCAAACTTCCTAAAATGAGAGTAGTTTGAGCAAATTTTAAAATTCAGATTTTTACACGACATTGCTTTGGGGTCAGATAGATGTTTTTATACTTCATCTCAACCATGTACTTCCATGTTATCCATCAGCAATTACTTGTAAATGTACATTAGCTGCACACAACGGGCACAACACTAGTCTTAATAAGGAAAGATGTAGAGCCAATCTAGATACTTGGCTGAGGTTAAACAATTTACTGATGAGATTTCAGTGGTTTTAGATGGTGAGAGCTAGCATTTGCCAGAAGTGAGTAGCTTTTAGACTAGCTAGCTAGCTTGTTAGCCTTGTTTCCATTTCTCCAAAATGAAAGTAGGCTACTAACTGTTGCAGATAAGAAACTGACTGCTCAGAAGTACTTTACACAATCCTAAAGGGGGGAAGACACTTGAAGAAGCATTTTTTGCTCTCTTGTCAAGTTAATGAGAAAAAAAAACAACTCATAGAACAGCTGGAACAAAAGAAGCTTTTCTTAAAATGTCAAAAACCCACACTGCATGCATTTGTATAACTTTAATATACTTTGTAATTTAAAAGTCATACTCATTCTTTAACTCTTGATAAGTACTCAATGTAGAGAAGAGGAAGGTGCACAGAAAACAGAAGACAAAATAAAGGGAGGAGTAAAAGAAAAAGGGCTGAAACAACCAAAAAGCAACATTTTAACAGGAGCGGATGCAAAAATGCTGAATAAAATAAGAAAGGGGGATGGGAGGAGTGAAACGAAGAGCCAAAATAAATGCAAGAAGAAGAATGCAGACAAAACAAGAGGGCAGAAGTAGGTACAAGGGAGGCAGAGAAGAGGATAAAGCCCTCCTGTTGTTTTCTTCATGAAGACGGGCAGGTCAGATGGGGGACAGCTTCCCAGGGTTATTCCACAAAGAGAAAAGGATGCATTTGAGCCACAGTAAACAAAAGTTTCTGTCCTCACACATACACATATATAATGCCTGCGCTGGAAGATGAAAACACAAACCACAAACTGTAAACCTCACGCTGCTACTATATCAAGTCCTTTAATTTAGTTCAACAAAAAGCCTAAAATCAGGATGCTTAGTTCCTGATCACAGCCTGTAGGGGGAGCTGTTTAAGGGGCTATAAGAAGGTAATCAGATGCTGATCATGAGATGATGTCACCAGATGGGGTCTGTCCACCCCGCTGGCCTTAGGGTTGGGAGGTCTGCATCACCCTCCCTCCACCTGTCCCATCATTCATAACTCTCCACCGCTGGGAAGTTCAAGCCATTACTACTTAGCTCGCTAATTATATGCACACATCTGTCTGCAGACTCCCAAGCATACACACAGAATGTATTTAAACACATTATGAGTGTGCCAGAGGGCTCGGTCCGGCTGGGCGCTGACAGCAGAGAAATGAGGAAAGTGGAGCCTCTAAACTAGACACTTGCTTCTGACTTTTTTTTTTTCTTGCTGGGAACAAAACCAAAGGAAGTAAATAATTGGCCTCAGATTAAAAACACGTTGCTGGTGGTGGGAAGGCACCTCAGACAGTTAAAAACACAACAGAGGGAGCAAGAGGAAGGAAAGAGGCAGGAAGATGGATCCTGGTGGTCCTGACTGTGCCAATCACTAACTCCTCCCTTCAATGCAGCTGTAGAGACTGACACACACACACACACACGCACACACACACACACACAGATGGTGGTATGCAAACATCTGACAATAAGGTCCTATTGTAGCTTGTGTCCATAAATCAGGCCTATGTTTGCTATAATAGGCGTCCCGCAGGGTCTAAGAGCGCCATGATGAAGTAGCCATCGGATACAGAAGCACTTCCCAGTAATCTGGTGACACTGTACTTGTCGGGGTTATGTTCGAATGAGCTCCTTGCTTTGATGTGGGATTGTTTCTCTGACAAACAGTGAAACACAGTTCTCTGTGGGTTGAAAAAAATACTTAGGGGAAACCCTGTGCGTTGAAAACAAAGTGTGAGGTACCTCAGAATGTTTGGAGTGAAAACATATTTTTCTCTAGATTTTGCTGAGCTAATACAAGTTAGTAAGTACACCTGTTGTTGTTTGTTAACACAAATATCTAATTAGGTATTTAGACATGATGAAGAAGTTCAAACCAAGCATGATAGTGAGGAAGAAAGGGGATTTAGTGGCTTTGAATGTGGCATGGTTGTTGATCTGTTTCAGGAACTGCTGATATACTGAGATGTTCAAACACAACCAACTGGAAACTGAGGCTACAATTTACTCAGATTCACAAAAACTGGACAAAAGAAGATGGAAAAACGTTGCCTGGTCTGATGAGTCTCCATTTCAGCTCCACATTCAGATGTTAACAACATGAAAACATTGATCCGTCCTGCTTTGAATCAACAGTTCAGGCCATAATTTGAACATACAGTCTACCTGAGTATCATTGCTGACCATGTTCATTCCCTTATGACCACAGTGGAGCATCTTCTGATGCTTCCAGCAGGATAATCCACCATGTCACAAAGCTCACATCATCTCCAACTGTTTTCTACAACATAACAACGAGTTCACTGTACTCCAACGGCCTCCACAGTCACCAGATCGTAGTCCGACAGAGCAGCTTTGGGATGTGGTGAAACGGGGGATTCTCATCCTGGATCTAGCTGACAAATCTGCAGCAACTGTGCACACTAAAAACACTGCTGGGTTAAAAAGGGACCAACTAATTTCGGTTACTTTGACCCAGAAAATTAGGTTATTTTTTCTACCAAACTTTCGGGTTGAATATTTGACCCACAAGTTGGGTTATATTGACTACAATGTTGGGTTATTTTAGCCCAGAAGTCAGGTCAACAACCCAGTTAGGGCTTCCACGATTAATTGATTAATTGACTAATTGTCGACTAGTTGTTTATTGTTTTTAAGCGTTTTTCCTCTCAAAATTTCCCCTGTTCCACTGCCTTGTCTGTCTGGTCAGTTCTTGAATTTAATTTTCTTGAATTGTATGTTAATTGTACATAGATAACACACTACCAGTCAAAAGTTTGGACTTGTTTTTTTTACCAGATTCAACGAGAACGTGTCCAAACTTTTGACTTATTTGGTAAATATGCTGCAACTTTTGTATGACCCAATTAGTGGAATAATCGCCAAAATAATTGGTGACTAGCCGATTATCAAAGTAATCGTTTGTGGCAGCTCTAAACTCAACAACTCAAATGTCTGGGTTGAAATAACCCAGAAATTAGTTGGTCCCTTTTTAACCCAGTAGTTTTACCCAGGAGTTTTGAGTGTGTGTGATGCTATCATGTCAGTTTGGAGCAAAACGTCTGAGGAATGTGTCATAGATTGAATCTATGACACCAAGAATTAAGGCGGTTTGAAGGTAAAGGCGGTGGAATCCCTTATTAAGTGGCCAGTGAGTGTTTCTGAGGTTCCTGACCTGTTACTTAAGACAACAGAAAAGTTCACTGAATATGATGAAAAAATGTCAATTCGTCAGACAATAAGAAATAACCAGGACTATTTCACAATGAAAAAAGATCTGCTAATTTCTCTGTGCAGACTTTACACAAAACAAACCAAAAACAGCAGGCGATCGCGGCAGTCCTGACTTCATTTGAGTGACCTGACCCTTCGCGATGAATTTCTGACAGAGACGAGGGATTCTCCTCCTCTCCGACGAGGATGAAGCAGGTTAATTACTGACAGCGCCATTCTGGTGTCAAGGAGGTCAAAGCAGCAACAGCAGGATAAGGTTTGTGTCAGTCAACGCACACACAAGAACACACACAGCAGGGCTCCATCATTGAGTCAGCGTAAAACCCCCAAGGGCCCGACAGAGCGGCTCATAACCCACCCCCCGACGCTAAAGACGGTTGTTCAGGTTGTCATGACGCTAGTTTACAACAATCAAAATGCCCCAACCACATAATTCTTGCTTTTTGGTGAACATGTGGCGTGCATGAGCTACACAACACAACTACCCCACTTACCTACCTCCCACCAGCATCTGCTGAAGCAGGAACAGTCTGCAGATGCTACAGATCTCTGCTCTGTGGATATATGCCACTAACATATGACCAGGGGTCTGAGGCTGATTAAGCAGCTGTACCAGGATTTCTCTCATCAGACGAGCCGCTCACTCTGCCTGATCGATATTGATCCGACACCTTAGACTCGGAGCTAAGGTCAAGGGTTAGTGACAGCCAATTATTCAGCCAGTGTGTTTGGTCAGCGTCTGAGCCCAGGTGATAGTCTGACCTCACTGTCGTCCATCTTAGGAGCTGATGAGGGATGGAGGCTGAAGTTTAAGAGGTCTTTAAGAAGCTCAACTCCCATGAAATGCATCAAGTTTGACTCACTTGTTTTTTCTACCTGTAAACTAGACTCTGATCTGTCTGTATAAACTAAATATAGACTTTCATCCCAGAATATGAACATTGATTTCAGCTTGTGGCATCAATTAGGTCTTTAGATAGTATTCATCTTCTGGAAAAAGCGACAATAACAAATAAATTAAGAACCATATGGCATCATTTATTTTTGTCAGATCTAATTAATCTTCATCATATTTAACAGCAGCAAAAGAGATCACCTCAAAAATACATTTAAATTACACCAAAAGGAAGAAAAATGGGTGATTTTATCACTAAATTGCTAAAAATCTACGGTCCGACGCAACAGTTCTGATGGGACCAGGTTATAATTAGCCATCATAAACTCAAGCAGCTGCTTTGGGTGAAATACAGTAATGATTGAAATCAGATCTTACAACATCATTAACTTTTATGATTTTGTTGTCTTTCTCTTGCAACTTAAATATTCTGTCATGTCGATAGACCAAATATAAACGGAGTTATGATATAAAATGTACAACCTACTTTTCCTGCTGAGATTAGTCACTTTTAATGCACGTTTGGTGAAGGAAAACAATTGTAAAAACAGCAGATTCTATCAAAAGTGCTCGTTAGTAAGAACAAAAAGTGTCACAAAATCCTAAAAACACCTTTACTGTTGGTGGAAAAATGCCCCACATCAACCAATCAGAAAATTATGTGACAAAATGATGCATTTGGTTGCTGAGGAAGAGGGGAGTTGGTGGCGGAAGTAACCAAAATTCACCTAAAGCTGATTGAAAGGCTGCCTCCTGGTGAACAGGAGGACGAACACACCCTGGAAACATCAGACCTGTGATATCCTTTCTGTCTTGTGATGAAATAATCTTTGTGGCATCTTATGGAGATAACTGATTGTTTTGTAAATAGTTGGGGCGGGGGGGCATCTGAGACTTTGCTGCATTTTGATTTATATAGTTTTTTATATCTCTTTCAATGGCCAAATTTTTGCAAATATTTTCAAAACTAACTACTTACATTTGCATTCAAAGTTATAAAAAATGGTTTGTGAAACAAGTTTGTGCGTCTCACATTGAAAAATCTCACTTTTTTCTACTCAGTTTTATGTTTTCTGTGTGATTTTAGGCCAACTGTGTTAATACAGTGTTTCAAAAAGACAAAAAAATAGCTGTAAAATCAGGCTGGTGAGGTTATGCTGAAAAAAATGATATCAAACAGGCAAGATGAACTGCTTTAAAAGTGAAATATAAAAGGTAAAAACAAAAGTAGTGACAAACGACCACTTATACCCGAGTCGACTTGAAGATGTAACAAAGTGCAGGCTAAATTTTTCATTGCATTGTAGAAAATTTCTAAAGTTTCACTTGATCGGCCTATGTGATATATATATAAAATCAGAAATATCCCATCTTGTTACTTTTCAGTTTTTTTTAGGAAATCTTTCACATCAAATATATACATTTTGATGTTATTTATTTAAAGCAGCACAAACAGCTCAGCTTGCGAGGAAATCAAGTTATTCATTAACAGTATTCAAGGCAGAAAAAACAAAAATAAACTTGAGCCACACTAAGAAATACAAGGAGGTCTGCAGTGGCACACAACACACACCCACACCCACACACACACACACACACACAGAAACCCAGATGGGAAACAGCCTAAGCAGCAGTGAAATCTGCAGGAAGGCCCCACCTGAAGCATGTTTGACTAACATGGACCTGATCCTCGCTCTGCAGAGCCGAGACTCTGCCCTCTGACCCGCCTCCCTAGGGGCGATCCTCGCCCCCCTGCACAGCCCTATCATTTTACTGCACCCCAGGGAGCCATGGCCCCGCCCGCCCCAGGCCCAACACACTCTGAACCCACAAACCAGGGAACGGGGAAGGGGGAAGACGACGGCGAAGAGAGGAACCCACAACGTCTGGACTCAATCACCCGCCCATGACAATCCTGCAAAGCTTTCACACACACACACAAACACACACACACACCACCACGACTGCATGCAAACAGACACACACACACACCAACACCGGCACTTATCCACCAGTGAGGTCTCACACACATCAAAGTGCGGCCAGGCTGACTTGTTTGAGTAATAGGCATTCTGTTGGGAAATGGTGAAATGCTAAAAACTCGGGCTTGGAAAAATTGTTGTGTTCAAGGTTCTGAGAGGAGAAGCGGGGAGGGAGGGGGGACAAAAGGGTGAGAGAAGATCGTGTTTGAGGTCTGACAGCAAAGAGAGAGAGAAAAAGAAAAAAACCAGAAGTGTCAGAGTGAAAGATTGAGTAGTGAAAGAAGGAGCCAAAATGATGTGAGAAAAAACTTCAGCGATGTGAGCGAGGGAACTGGGTGAGAGCACATCCTTGATTTAAAACTCCCACAGGTCCCGTACACTAGCTAGGAGGTCCGTGTGTGAGCGGGCTTCTTTCTGACTTTATTTGTTTGGCCCAATTTCACATACAACGTCTCAACGGGTTGCACAGGCCCGAAGCATCTCCAGTTCCCATCCCCGAACAACCTTTTGAATAAGACGAGCTTGAGAGAGACGAATCCTTGTGGTTGTCCAATCATGCAGAGACGCAGCTCTCAGGGAAAAGACATTTTTATCTTTTTCAATAGAATGACGCCTCTTTCAGCTCTATCTGTTCCTATTATCATGAGACTTGCAGATCATAGGAAATATATGAAAACTTGGACAATCTTTATTTAAGTATTCTTGCATAATTTCCTGACAATTTTTTCACATTATTTCTTAACAGTTATTTTTGAATTTTTTTTGTGTAAATTACAAGAATAATCTGAGAAAATTCAATTCAAGTTGACTGAAATTAAGACGGTACTAAATAATACCCAAATCTTGATTATTTATTATTTAGATATATCTACATTTTTTTCACTCATTAGTTAGTGGACTGAAATATGATTTTTTTTAATTTATTTATTCATTTACTAATTTAAACTTTATTCATAAAGGTAATCTAATTTAGTTTAATTTTCAGGAGGAACCTGTTTCAAATAATCATCAAATTTAACTTAAGTGATTACAAACAAACAAAATCATCAGTGCAGTGAACACAACGACAACATTTAAAAGAGGTATCAAACGACCACACAAGAAAGGATACACAGGTATTCATAAGAAGTTATAAAACTATGGGAATGCCTTGAGTGGAAAAGCAAGAAGTGCTGACGCTTTATTTCTGTCTGGAAACAGCAAGGTCTTTGTTTTATCTGCATTAATTATCTGAGATAAATGTAACTAGATGGTATCACATACAAACTGCAGATGATTAAAGTGTTTGTATGACAATAATTAATTGTGTCTATGGTCGTGCTAAGCAGTATGATGGATATTATATGTTTGGGGTTTTTTTTCTAAAAGATGCTTGTATTTGACAATTTGTTATTTTTTAATGAATGACTGGAAGACTAACCACATTTTCCACTCAGTGAGAGTATTACTGCATTTGATTGGCCAAAAATAAACTATCCCATTGCTATGAGAATTGTGCATTATACAATAGCTAAATAACTTTTTTTCTTTTTTTTTCTTCTTGATACTTCAAACCATGTTTGCAGCTCAGGTGGTGCAACAGTGACAACTTATTTTCAGCAACAACTATGTGAGAAAACTATTTGAGCCATACTTGAGAAGTGGGATAAACAGAAGAGATCTTTGATAATTGTCTGCGCCTGATCTCAATTATGTTTCAACTAAGACATAATGTCTCAGTTGTCTCAACCTGTCTTAACTCAGGCATAATTGAGATCAGGGGCAGACAATTATGAGATCTCTTCTGTTTATCACACTTCTCAAGTATGGCTCAAATAGTTATCTCAACTCAACCGCCTTTGTCTCAGTGTCTTTTCTCTTTTTTTAGTTCACCTCTTGCTCCTAAGGAACCCTTAGGAGAAGTAATTCAGACACAAATGATCACAGAATGATACCATTATGAGAAGCTCAAACTGATCTCAGAGATGAGATTGAGCCACAAATGAGCAGTACATTTTTCCTCTGGGTTTGGTCCACATCCAACATTATAAACCAAATATCTCCAGAAAACAGATTTGCCTCCTTTATTTCTGTCACCACTGAACTTTCTCTGTCCATTTTCTTAAGATCAGTAATGCAGCTGCTCAGCGGCATGAAGGTTTAGTAGTGTAGCAGTGTTTCCTGCTCAATAATGTTGTTTAGGCTAAATATTCATCACGTTTGTAGAAAAAGACAAATTTATATGTGAAAAATAAAAACCAGTGTTAAGTATGAACCGTTATGCTGCCCCGCACTACTAACCAGTGTAAACATGAACTGTTTGTTATATTCTGGCCCACATTAGTACAACGTCACTATGCGAGTTGTGAAAATGAAAACTTAATAATCCTTTCAGGACTTCAGGTTAGGTAACATCATATTCCACAGTTCTATATTTTTCTTAAACAAAAGTTTGAAATGTTTGACAGCATACATGTAGGGCTGTAATTATGGCTGCAGCTACATGTAATAATGTTAATGTTTTAAAACTAATAAAAACGGTTGAACATGTGAAGGATGGCAGGCGGAGGCTACTTAGGAAGCAAAGCTCTCTCCCCTTTACATCCCACAGAAGGCCCAGAAAAAACAGCACATGTAACATCATGTAAAGGCTAAACATAGAAGCACCAAGTGAGTGCCCCGCATGCCAGCACAGAGCCGTACCACCTGGTCCACTCAATCTACCCACAAGGGCCCCCCCCCCTCTCCCCTGAAACAGGATGTCTGTCAGAGTCTCGTCCATCAGCCTGCAAACCAGAGGCTATCTCAGATCTGCGCATACCGCCTTAAGAGGGCTCCGGCTCGGATTCACATGCACCGCCTTTAGAAGTTCCAGGCTCAGTTTCGCATGCTCCACCTTAAGAGGCTGTATTTCATATTCACACCCGCTGCAGCATTCCAGTGTCAGCGCCCGCGGAGGCCATGTTCCTCATTCACATATTCAGCACAGTCAGAGGGACCCGCTCTGTGAGGTAATGGCCCATCTTTTGGGACCTCCAGTGGGCAAATTTCAATGCATATAAAATGGTTTCCAACTGTTACAAGGCATAAATGGGGCTGAGAGGAGCTCCAAATTTTCAAGCGCATGTGAATATGTACCTGCTGATGCTAATGCACACAGAGGCAGCGGGGGGCAAAAGTTTAGAAAGGTGAATTTGTGTCAGAGAAAGATAAAGACAAACCTTTTAACTGCTACTGCTCTCCATACAGTTTGTTCTTTTTATCCAGTCTAAAGGTGTAGCGGTGTATGGAAGCATGCACATAAAAACAGAGCCATCCATCATTTAATCATATTTTGTTTCCAAAGCACCTGACTTTCTTTTAATCTTGTAAAGCGATTTTGAGCGATGCTTCTGCAGGATTTGCAAAGGTCAGGATTTTTCTTGGACCAGCACTTGTACCTGATCATTTCCAGTCATTTAACATGCATTTAACTCATAAGAGACAAGTAAGCACAGTACTTATTCTTAACAGCAGCTTTTGCTGCTTTGTTTCTTGCAGATTTTTGCAAAGACATAATTTCTTCCCATTTCTTTTCCTACTTAGTTGCCTGATTGTACAAAAAATATTGCTTTTGTCTCAACAAGGTGAACCTAAAGAACCATCAGATGAAAACTTGGCATATTTTGGCATGCTGTGCAGAGCGTCCTGAAAAATTAAGGAAGTCATACAAGAGGAAGACAAGAATAGTGTCAACCCAAAACCTATCTACAGCAGATAAACAGTATCTGAAAGTGAAGTCCTTCAGAAATAAATAAATAAAAGAAATCCAGAGAGGGGAACAGAGAGATCCGTCTTGACCAATTGATCCATCTAAAGCCTCATCAGAATGGTCTCCATGGAAGCATGGATGTCAAGAAGACATTCTTAAGGAAGGGAAACAGGGAGGAAAGGCTGAGGTCTGCCAAATGACACAAGAACTGGACTGAAAATCAGTGACAACAGGTCTGATGGAGGAATAAATCCTCCCCAGAGCTCAGACCTCAGCATTATTAAGCAGTGTGGGATCATCATGATAGAGAACAGAGCAAAAAGCAAACAACATCCAAAGAAGAGCTTTGTAAAATCCCTGAAGAAGCCTGGAGAGCAATTCCTGAAAACTGTCTCAAGACGTTGCAAGAAGGTTCTAAGAACATCATATTTTGTTGAATAAAAAAGGGAGTCGTCTCAAATAATGCCTTTTTTTAAGTCTAATGAAATTGAAATGAGCAAACTTTGGTTCTGCCTTGTACTTAAAGAATAGATTGGATGAATTCAACCAATCTGGTTGGTAGTTATGTGTCCATTAGATTAATCAATTTTTGCTCAAAGTGACCAATACTGGTCACTCTGACTAAAATACAGGTTAAAAATCTTGGTTAATCTAACACCAAGTTATGTGTCTGACCAATCTTTTGGTTGTTTTAACCAAATGATTGGTCAGACACATAACAACCAACCAGATCTGTTTTTAGCTGCACAGCACACTGAAAAATTCAGTTTGTTTCCTTAAGTTCCTGCACATCTCACATTCTCTTAACAATTTAAAAGGCTGGTTTATTTTGTAGACAACTAACATTATTTAGAGAATAAAGCAGGATAAAAAAAAGGATAAATGTAGTCCAGGACAGAGCAAATCAGTCTGAGAAGAGAGAAAAAAAAGAAAGACTAACAGCTGCAGCCAAACAGCTGATCAACATTAAATGAAACCAAGCCCACTCTTACACAGAAACACACCTTGCACGTTTGAAATCCACATTCACGTCACACCCCAGTTACACGGGCAAATGCTCAGCAATAGCTTGACACACATCCAGTCTCCTTTCTACACCTTTAAACTGACCCCAGGTCTGCTTTTCGTGTCTTCCTCGGTATGAGAACTGTTACCTCGGGTGAATCTGAGCGAGTTGTGAAATCGGTAGATAAGAGCCACATGTAAGCAGCTGCATGTCAGTTTGAGGAAGGATTTACTACGTCTATGTGATGATGGAGAGGGCCATAAAGGAGAGACAGAGCCGCTGTTGATATATCACCTCAACGCCGGCCGGCTTCCATCTCTGAGAACACAGACGGCGGCCTCACCTCCACCCTCTGCCGAAGGGAAGGAGACCCGAGACAGATGTGCAGGGTTTTTCCTGAAAGTCTCAGTCTTGGAAATGTTCTTTTTTTCCATTCACAGCCCAGCACTGTGTGTTTCTACGTGTACAGTATGTGCCGGGTTTAAATTACGCATTTGCCGACAACTGACCCCCCCCCCCCTTCATTATTATCACTGTATTTTAGGGAGCAGACTGCAGTGATTAGCCCGATCCTCTGAACCGTGGGCCACCTCATTTAACACACCACTTCATGTAATTGTTATTGGAGTGGAGATACTAGCCTGCTGTTCAGGCTGCAGCACGAAACAACTCTCTCTGTCTCGCTCTGACAGTCAACGGTAGTGCTGTCGCCGCCTGCACTCGCCTGTGAGGCGAAAAATGAGGTAAAGAAAAAAGTCAAGTCAAGATTTGGCAGAGCGCTAACTACACTGAGTGATTGGAAGCCAAGAAACTCTGCTGAGGAGATGATTTGTTGAGTCAAATATTGTAGATCTAGTGATGGGCAGGTCAAACTGTAATCGTACAGTTGGGAAGGTTTTATGATGTTGCTGGTTCACATGTTCCTTTCTGCACCGTGGTTTCCACTGTAACTGTTGTACTTGAGTGCTTTTCTATACGAACCTGGTTCAACAGTCTTGATTATAATCCATTTAACTGTTGTGTTAGGATAAAATACATCATCCATGATCGTTAAGACTGATTAGTTCCAATACGGATGCTGACTCATTAGCATTAACACCAATATGTAAATGCTAACTATCAGGAATGGGCCAGGACTTCTACATAGTTTCGTAGCCATTAATTTATCAGAAGTTAAATGGTTAATGTGACTGTCATCTTAACCTGGGGGTGTTGTGTTTTCACCTGGAAGTAGCTGCCTCTACAAGGTGATTCAAGAAAAAAGAAGAGCATGTCAGCATAGTTATGCTTAAGCAAACCATGGATCGCACTCTAAAGCTAATATGCTCACAGTGTACAAATGAGAAAATCACACAAAACCAATGACCATGCTGATTAAAAGGTTTTGTGTGGAAATCAGTTTAAAAATTCTTAATGAAAATCTGGTCCAGTGCAACCACTGCAATATAAAACTAGCAACCATACATATATGGGCTCATTTATGCTACACATTCTGTAGATGGGTTGCACTGCATAGCTTACGTACACACTAGAAACTCCTGGGTAAAACTGCTGGGTTAAAAAAGGACCAACTAATTTCTGGGTTAATTCACCCAACTTCTGGGTTGAATACTTGACCCAACTTCTGGCATAATAACCCAACATTGTAGTCAATATAACCCATCTCCTGGGTCAAATATTCAACCCATAAGTTGGGTCCAGAAAATAACCCAATTTTCTGGGTCAAAGTAACCCAGAAATTAGTTGGTCCAGTTTGAACCCATTAGTTAAAATAACCCATTATGGGTTTTTTTGACCCAGGAGTTTTTAGTGTGTGAAAACAATGGAAGGAACAAAGTAGAAATCATGATTAAGGATCAACCAATAAAGATTTTTTATAGCAAAACTAATATTTTTTTCTCATCAGCCTCAGCCAATACAACCTGCCGATATTTGAGGCCGATATTTGGGGCAGATATTGCATTTGACTCCCACATTAATATAATGAAGAACACAATGAAAAATAATTTTAAAACTCTTTAATATAAAACAGAACAGAGCACTTTAAATAAATACAGAAAAACAAAATAGTCCACTTGTAAAGAAATATTAAATAGAAACTTTAAACTTGTAGTATATATATATATATATATATATATATATATATATATGTATATATCTACAGTTGTTAGAGCCATTCTTACTTTTTTATTTTTTGTGGTGAATATGTGTTTTTGTGTTCCTGGTTCCCGCCCAGGAAATGATAAGGCGGAGACACAGGTGTGTAGAGACACTGATTGATAAGGGAGAGCCATACTGTTTTAGACCGCTCTCTTTTTGTTGTTTAACTTTTTTGTTATTATAACCAAGTTTGAAAATTAAGAATAAGAATAAATAATGAAACTGATCATGGTGAAGCCAAGTTTTTCCCGAAGCGCGTCAAGACCGCAGGTCTTCCCTTAACGGCGGCCCATGAAAGCGCCAGCACATTTAGTCTAAAACATCGCAACCTTGGATATTCGGATGATCAAAGTGAACAGAACAAGACTGGACCTCTGTGGATACAAACGTCCCTTCGGCCTCAGCGCTCGTGAGTAAAAGCCGCATTTGGCCTTATGAACGACTGAAAGTCACGCTCAGATGTATGAATGAAATGCCAAACCACAGCGGCGGAACGTCATTCATTCATGCTTATTGTGGATGATGATAGCCTGACTTAACGTTTGTTGTGCGATGCGATGGGACCCGATGTTTATGGATGGAACAATGATATTGACAAGTTCTTCAGCGTTTGTGTTGATATGTGGTGTTGAAAAAAATTTATCTGATCTTGATAAGAAAAAGACGGAAAGAAAATGGATTCTGATAAAGCGCCGGCTGACGCTGCGGATGCTGAGGAGAGATTTAAATCACTCAGTGCGTCACGCAAGAGACTTGGTGCGTGTACGCGTAAAATGAATGAAATTAAAGGTTTGATGGAAACAGGAGGAAATGTTGTGAAAGTGGATGAATCTGTTGCCCTTTTTCAAAATTGTTCATGATTTCATGGAGCTTCACAAGTCTGTTCAAATGTTTTTGTCTAAAATAAAAGAAATGAGAGAACTCTTGGTATGAACCAAAAATGTCCGCATTTGAATTTCCTGAAGGATGTGGAAAATGGAAACCTCTCAACAGATCCTCAGTCACTCATTAACCCAAAGACAGCATTTCCAACGTTACAAGGAATTCACAATCATCAAAAGGCTCAAGAGCCAATTCTGTTGCCTCAGCCCGTCTTAAAGTTGCCACAAAAGGCTGCACTGCTGGCCCGGGCAGCAGCCTTAAAAGAAGCATGCACTGGAAATGGAGAAGGCTCAATAAACACCAGATTGGAACAAATGGAGGTGGAAAGAGTCTGGCTGAATCGGATGCTAAATTAAAGGTGCTGAGGAGTTTGGATCTCAAAGGAACTGCATTCACAAACCTCTGAACGACAACAAAATCCGCAAACCTCTAATCACAACGAATCCACAAACATCTAATCACAAGATTTACCAACACCTAATTCAAGACGAACTGAGGTGGTATGAATGAGTATTTGGAACTTACCAAAAAACTATGGGACAGATCCCAGATGCATCTGCTTTAATTTCTAGCTTAGCAGTTCCCAAAACACCCTCCAAAATATTAAACCAACATCCTAAACCAACAACAAGTTCCCGCATCAAATTAAGAACACGCGTCACTGTCAACAACATGTCCCTCAGATCGCAGCTTCACCAGCAACAACACGTGGTGGGGCTACCATAACAAGCAATATACAACCTCTTGCTGTGATGATGAGACAAGTGCAGTACATTGCAGACCTGTTCTAGAGTGGACCAGAGAAACATCCCACTACTACAAAACGCACAAATGGAAAACTTAAAAAGGAACTTGCATCTGGAATCTTGTTCATAGTTATAAATCCCCAAGACCCTGCTTCTCGGCGAGTCGTCAAAACTCTCCCAATCAAAAGGACTGGTTCGGAGTGTTCTGGTGAAGCAAAAACAGCATCATCCAAAACCTGTCACCAACTCTGTTTCTTATGAATCCACAGACTAAGCTATATTTCCTTTTTCTTTTTTGTTTTTTATTCCCCTCTTTTTCTCTCAGTGATGTCACCTCTACTTTAGAAATTATATGGACTGACTCTGCAGGGTCCTTTCTTTAATTTTTCAGGATATGGACTGGAATGAATATATAGTGTGATACATATAACTGAATGATTGGACTTAAGAGATATGTCTTCATGAATGACTCTATTGTGTTAAGTATCAGTAATTGTTATATAATAAGCAATTAGGGGCTGGTATGTTAGAGCCATTCTTAACTTTTTTATTTTTTGTGGTGAATATGTGTTTTTTGTTCCTGGTTCCCCGCCCAGAAATGATAAGGCGTGAGACACAGGTGTGTAGAGACACTGATTGATAAGGGAGAGCCATACTGTTTTAGACCGCTCTCTTTTTGTTGTTTAACTTTTTTGTTATTATAAGCCAAGTTGTGAAAATTAAGAATAAGAATAAATAAGTGAAACTGATCATGGTGAAGCCAAGTTTTTCCCGAAGCCGCAAGCCGCAGGTCTTCCCTAAGGGCGGCGGCCCATGAAAGCGCCAGCACAACAGTATATATTAAAAGTCTGTAAATTATGCAGAGTGGGGGTATGGTCAACACACCCGATGTATCGGCCGATGCCAACATCAGCAAAAAACATGAATATTGGCCTACAGTAAAATATCAGCCAGCCGATATATTGGTCTATCCTTGGTCCTGATGCATTTACTGGCCACACAGACCACCACCGCCTTTTACGCAGCCTTTTTTCCCCACTCTCTTTCTAAGAATGTGCATTATCATGATGCATGTCTGCCGTTGTACAGTATATTACTCTTGAAATTGACATCAGAACTCAGAAGACTGTCCTCTCGTGAATTTTTTTCCTCAACAACCAAGCCAGCATACTGTAGTGCATACATGGGAGTAAAAGGGCAAAGACTGTTGAAAACATTGAAAACAATGTGGTGGCAGCATAAACAATCCCTAAAACAACCAAGCACTATCTGAAAACAGTGCTTTTTTTAAGTTTTATGAAGCAGCTTGCTATTACAATGACATATTTTGTTGTATATTAATAAAACTTTGCAAAAAAGATGAGAGTGATGGCAAAATAAACAAGTGTTGAGATAACCAAGTGTGAATGGCTGCCACTTTGTCTAGTTTTGCTATCTGACAACGGAAACAGCCTAATAATGTGAATGACAGTAGTTAATTGAGAAATTCAGCTGTATTACCATGCAGTTTATGACGGCAGAGATTAGTTTGCACACTGCAAAATGCAAATGAAATGTTTTGACAACCACCATTGTTATGATTAAAACCAAACATGGACTCTTTTTTTTTTTTCAAATTAAAAATTTCAAGTGCAATTGAAACAAATCTACAATTACTCCCTTTTATTATTTTAAAAGTTTGGGGGTTTTCCATGAGATTTTGCACACACTTGCTACATCACAGCGAGGGTCCTATACATTACTTATAGTGACCTTAATAGTGGGATTTTCATTTCATTAGGCCATGAGACCTGAAAAACTATCGCGTCAGTGCTTCCTGGGGTGGAACAAAAGAGGTTTCAGAGACAAAAGAGGTAAAGGGACACAGGATGGAAAAAAAGAAAATGAAGGAAGAAAATTGAAAATGAAAGATTTAAAAGAAGAAAAAGCTCAGTGGGGATATAAAACACATTCAATGGGAGTATTAGAGTGGAGGTTCGGATAAATATACTCCCCTCCACTGAATGATAGGCATTCTCATCTCTCATCTACCCCCTGGGGAGACAGAGAGCAGAGCAGGGCTGGACCTGCCATCTTAACCCTTCCACTCCTCTCATTTTACACAACCATCCCTGTCTCCATCTCTCTGAGCGCTCGTCTTTCACTCCTGCACAGGGCTGCCATCTTGACCTCGCATCTCTAATCTTTTTAATACAACCCCTAACCCCCTATCGTACTGCCTCCCTCTCTGCCCTTTCCCTGCTATTAGCAGCTCGCCCTCTCCCATCCTACATGGCATGTGACCACCATTAGCGCCTTGTGGAAAGAGCACCGTCATCATGCGCGCCATCATTTTCATCCATAACCATTAGGATCATTGTAAAAAGATACGACCGCTTATACAGTGCCTTCAAATAATGGACTGTAGGCACACAGTTGGACCGTATAGCTGCTTGCCAGCTCCAGCAGACGCTGTCATTACTTTTTACGACTTTCAGTTCTTTGGCCCTTAATGCACCTCCTTCCTGTCCTTCAGCGGTTGAAGCCAGAGGAGGAGGAGGAGGGGGAGGTTAGTGGTGGGAGAGACCATCCAGTTATCAAAACAGCCGCAGGTTTGATTTCCTCACCAATTACCAGAGCTAAGAAGAGTTTTTTTAGCCCAATCAATGCCGCTATTATTTGACCGGGGAGAGGCAGCAACTCAATAAACTGGTATCCTGTTTCATTACAACGACATCATGACCTAGTAACGCTGTTGGCCTGTCATAATCATGATTAGCTTACAGAGCGGACACAGAAACGGATGTAATACTTGTTGCAAGCAGGTTCATGATGCTGTGATGATATGTTTTAGGAAGACGGCTCCAGGGGGTTGCGGTAGTGCTGCTAAAATTACAGTGCACAAAATGATGCTGGTGTTGTGCAAGTGTAATGTTCAAACAGCTCATATTTTATGGTACATCCTTGCTAATGTCAGCCAATTAAAACATGCCCGTGTAGCTGACATGAGTTTAAATCACCTGCACTCTAAGAATAGATTGGTTGAATTTGACCAGTCTGGTTGGTAGTTATGTGTCCAACCAAAAAGACTGGTTAGATTAACCAATATTTTGGACAAAATGACCACTTTGACCAAAATATTGGTTAATCTAACCCATCTTTTGGTTAAAACAACCAAAAGACATAACTACCAACCAGATTGGTCAAATTCGACCAATCCGATTTTAGGGTATGGATTCATTAAAATATTGCACATGTGTAAAGGTGCTAATTTAAAGGTAAAGGGAATCACAAAATTGGAAAAATAGAAATATTTAGGTGTACTGTATGTTAAGAATTAAAGGAGATGGATTGCCAAACATACACCCAGTAAAAGTAAAGACAATACTTCAGCGACACATTTTGAGGCATAAATTTCTATTTCAGAGCAAAAATCCTCTTATTAACATTTCGGGACTCATTTTAATTAGATTTAGCTCATTTCAAAGGTCACAGCATTTTACAGAAGAAGAAAAACAAGTTTAATCCATTCATCTGTTTTCTATACCTGCTTTATCCTCTTTGGGGTTGCAGGAGGTGCTGGAGACTATTTGATTGCTATCTGGCTAGAGGAGAAGGACACCCTTAGAGGAAAACAGCTGCTCACTGCCACAGGTCGCCTGCATGTGAGGAGTTACAACAATATTAAACATGAGAAAATAATATTTTTTAAGATGTTGGTATTTCTGATGAATGCAAACATGAAAGTTATCTTGAATCTATGATATAAACCATAACTCTGGTCTTTAAACTCCTTTTAAATTCAATTTGCTTCACTTTGACTCCATTTAATCCTTTTCAGTTCATTCAAGCCATCTTAAGGCACTTTTCAAGTTACAGCCCATTCTAATTAAATTAAACTGAATTCAGTGCTGGGTAGTATACAGGTTCATACTGAAAACCTGTTATTCTCCTACAATATGAATTTATGTTTGGAATGTGACGCAGTGGGGAACTATTTGAGGGGGGACTTTTTCACTGCTGCACCGTTAAACATGCATGAATCTTGAGCCAAAGGTGTAATAGGAGGCAGCAAAGCTAAGGCGCTTTCAGGCTTGCATTGCAGAATATTTGCGGTGAAGTCCATCCGCTCGTCATAAAAGTGGAAATTTTGCAGCACGTAGTTTTGGCTGAAAGCTCAAAAAAATGTGCCAGACAAGGATGAAAGGATGGCTGTCGCTGTAGGCGCAACAGTCGACCTGTCTGCAAATATTCTCTACTTGGCTGGGACGCAATAAGTCTGCAAGGAAGTGTCATGCTTGAAAAGACAATTCTGGTATAATATGAAATTTCTAATGGTGATGGAATAGCGATTTTCAGCCAATCTACTGCTGTAATTAATCTTGGAATACGATCATGCCATCAGGGAGGATGGAATAACCTGCTTATTCAGAATATCCAGGTAATCAGCTGACCTCATTCTTAGGACACATAATGTCACTGAACCTACCTGTAGACCTGAACCTGGACCCCAGCGACCCCAGATCACAGACTGGCCCACAGGCTTGTACAGCAGACACTATGCATGATGGCTGCATCACATTAGCTGTCTCTATCCTTACCCTGATCCTCCCATCACTCTGGAACAGGTTAAATCTGAACTCATCAGACCACATGACCCTCTTTCATTGCTCCAGAGTCCAATCTTTCTCCTCCCTAGCAAAGTTAAGTCTTTTTTTCAAAAGGCTACACAGCTGTTTGGTCCCAACCCTTTGAGTTTCTTCACATTATGAATGTGCAAATGTTTTTATTTTCACTATTAAACATGGCCCTGAGTTCTACTGTTGTTTTTCTTGAATTCGATTTCACCAAAAGTTTAAGTGACTGCAGATCACGATTAATCAAGATTTTTTTTTTAAACCGCATTTCTTCCTGGAAGACGATGGTTTCCCAAATCCTCTAGTTCTGAATCATGTGTTGGGCACTTCTTAACGCAATGATAGGACTTTCAGCCTCTTTTGTAGATGTTTTCTTAGCTTGGAGCCAATAATTTGACCCTTCTGAAAAAGATAAATATATTTTCCAAAACAAAGGCTGTATTTTTCGACACGGCCAGCTGCTCACTGCAACAGTTAGGGTTAAATAACTTTCTAGCTCAAACATAATTATATACCATATTTTCTGGACTAAAAATCCCACTTTTTTTCATAGTTTGGCTGCGCCTGTGACTTATAGTCCAGTGCGATTTATACATCAAAAGATATACAATTTAACATACTTTTAAGTGATAATTCATACTGTCTGACAAGAGCCAAACACTACTGTCTAGCGCCACATGAGGACACTAGTTCTTATGACACCTATATTCTGCTCTGGGGGCAAAAATTCCAAAACAGCCTTATTTCAGTGAAATTTTGGACATCAAGCTGTACTGCCTGTGTAGTGGAAAAAACTCTCAAAAATCATGATTATTCTTCTTAATTATGATGTTTATGATCATTTAGGCATTGACTTTGGAACCCTGATCGGGGAATTTTTAGCAATAAGAAATAGGATATGAAAAATTTAAAAAAAACTTATTTTAAATAAATAAATACGACTTTTAGTCCAGTGCGACTATGTTTTTGTTTTTCCTCGTCATAATGCTTTTTTTTTTTACTCATACGACTTACAGTTCAGAAAATACAGTAATAGGTGATTTTCATCTGCTCGCTTAGTTAAATCCAAGTGGTACATTTTTAAAAAACCATAAAATTGTATATATATTGTAGATCATACAAAGCAACATTAACTGATAATATAATCCACATTAGTCCAATTCAGTGTACAGGGAGCTTCGATTAACACCTAAACACATGAGAATACTGAAAGTTAAAATTCAAAGAGGTCAGGTCTATGACCTTTCCCTCCACAGGTGAACATATACCTGCAGACTCACTGCAGCATTTCCGAGGACTGTGTGTCACCTGACATGTTTCTGTTGATATTCTGACGTTAAATAACCAAAAATTGCAGCTTGACCTGCAACTACACATCTGTGTTAAAAAGAGTCAGAAGGCCAGAGTTTAAAATCACTCCAGCCAGCATCAGTCAGCACACAAACACACACACACACACACACTGCACTCAGCACCCAGCTCGTGAACACACACAAACACTTCAGGTGCTCAACACTTCTCAGATAGTGTTTACTCTCTGAACAACAGCCAATTACTCGGACAGCGAGGCTTTCAGCAGCCAAACGAGAGACGCAAACATTTGAATGTTTTTCATGCTATTCTCCACAATTGTGTTTAGGTTCAATTAAATCAAATCAAAGTGAAGAGCATTATTCACTGCTGAGATAAATACACCATTAACACCATTTCTCAGCGGAGGCTTGACCGTTAAACATCCTGAGCTCTGTCAGTGCAATCATTGTTCAGATCTACTATTTTAGTCCTGTTTTCACAGTATTTGTTAAGCACTTCGGTGAAAACTGTCATGCAAACATAATTAGAAGCATGGCCACATTAACCCTCTGAGGGGCCTATAGGGTAAAACACAAGCTGAGGGTAGCTGCCCCCGTCTGTTTCCCTCTCGCTAGGTGGAATATTTATCATGTGTGTCAAGTATGTGATGAATACTCCTAAACGAATTCTCTGAAATTATGCGTCCTTGGAGTTATTGTGCTCTATTTTCTCAGCTTTTTCTTTAATAGGCACTAAATTCCTTCATCCTTTCTCGAGACCATCTGTTACCAGGTATTCTAATAGGAAAGTAGAAGAAACTTCAAAAACATCTCTATTTTACCCCTTAACAGGCTATTCCTCATAAAACAAGACCATAAAATTAATGATTGTCAAAAGATTTCCTGGTTGACTGACAATCCTAATGGCCAATTAGCAGAGTAATTGGCTAAGTGCTAGCAGCCTCCCACATTAATGCTAACTGATGTGCAAACTATGATCACTCACAAAGGAGTGATTCAGTCTTCTCCACACTTGGGTCACATCAGGTGTTGCTAACGCTGGCCGAAGTCATCCTGGAGTGGAGATGTCATCTCGCACATTCGACCTGTCCGATTGCAGAGCCAGGTCATCCCAGTTGAGAAGAGGTCTCAGTTTAACACCTATAAGTCACATAGTGCACCTCCCCTCTGTCATTAGGCGTGAGCTGAGCCTAACCCTGGAGGCAACCTGAGCCCTGCCCCGCAGACAGCTAATCCGCCTAAACAAAGCCTTTTTACTGCTCTGACAGCCTGAGCGATCATCATCCAGGTAACGCAAACTGCTCCGACCAGAACACTGTTCACACAGGTGGTGTTTGAGTAGGTGTGCATTCTCTGGTCTGAGGAGCCCTCAATAAACAGCATAACCCTGGGCTGCCTTTATGGCGGTGTGTGTGTGTGTGTGTGTGTGTGTATGTGTCCGGATGCTGCGCTACGACAGCCGTAATCGCTGACTGATTACACCGACTTCTCTCGACAGGTAAAAGCTGGAATCCACATAATCCCTCAAACAATTGAGCTCACGTCAGGAGTGACAGCACACACAGAGGCAGAAAATCCAGAAAACGCAAGCTTATTACTGATACTTGACAGCTTATTTGTGCAATGAGTCACGAGTTTCATCAATGTTAATCGTGTATGATTGGTAAGAAGTCAGTTGCTATTACATAGGTCAGTGGATCAATGGTGTTCCCTAGAAAGCTTTAACCAAACTGTTCGTTTATTGCTGTAGCGTAATGATAGAAATCAGACTATCATTTCATCCATCACAAAGCTATAGAAACTTCGAAAACTTATAAAAGTGGTTGTTAAAGTGCTGACATCAATCAGCATCTTTATGATACTGAGGTAACTGTGGCCTACGCTGACTACTGACATGTCTTCTGCGTCTTTCTTTAATGTTTTTAGTGAGACTTTGAATTAAAATACAACAGTGGAGCTCTATGGCTGGAGCTACATGGGTGACCATTACTGGGATTTGAAGGATGACTTGTAAGACTAACAGAAAACTTATTTTTGGAACTCAGTCACCGGGAAAAGACGATGTCATTTTATGAATCTAGAAACATATAATACATGTAACATGTCCACAGTCCCCTACAAAGTTGGAATAATTTTGTTTTAGGAAACATTCCTCTTTTTATTCCTATTTATACTAGCGATGCACGATATGAAAAATTTTAACCAGTTCTGATAACCGATAATTTTCTGCTTCTCATGGCCAATACCAATACCGATATTAAAGCTGAAAATTATGTAAAATTCATTCCTTGTGCGAAATTTGAAAAAAAAATACTTCTGCTGCAGATCCAGTAGTTGCCAGATGTCATAATCTTGCAAAGTGGGAGGGGCCTTAGTTGTTCCCATGCCCCATGGATTTAAAAAAAAAAAAAAATATTCAGGTTCAATACCAAACAACGCCTGTTCTGTAATAGTTAATTATAATGACAACTGTTTTATTTACAATGTGATATTTCTGTATTTCGTCTATTAGTAAGCCTTTTAAGATCTGTAGGGACAACAGATGAAAACTAGCCTTTTAGCAAAATCTGGTGAATTTAAAAGTTTTTCTTTGTCATTATGTGCTCTGTCCCTATTAAATAAACAATGAAAAAAAAAAAGGACTGATATTGGGTCGATACCAATATCCAGTTTTAAAGCCAATATCGGCCGATCACCTTTGACCAGAGATGAAAGCTGCGTTTAGCAGTTTTGATCCAATTGAACGCCAATCAGAATTAAAAACACATCATGTAAACATGTGAGCTGGAATCTCTGACCGGAAAGATTTCAATCGGATGCATGAATTATTTGTCCGTTTAAACGCAGCAAATGAGAAGCAGTCGAAATGATATATACACTTAATTTATAAGGAATAAATCAGACTGTTACAGTTATTTTGTGAGAGGAGATTTTTAAAAAATTGTTGTATTCCAGTTTTATGAGTGATTGTGGTTTCAACCATAAAATATGTGCAGTTCGTGCATTTCGGGTTGTTTCAGATCTTTCTTTTTTTAATGGTTACCAAGGTTTTCACCTGGTACAATTTCAGTTTGAGTTTTGCAGGAAACTCAACTTAATTTGATGTTTTATCTGCTGTTGTAGCTTTTTCTGTATCTCTTTAGCTAACTGCAGTTTTTGTTCTTTCTTCTTCTTTACATTCATTAGAAAAAACAACAGCTGTATATTTAGGAGAAGTATATAAAAAGGTAAAAGACAAGAAAGAAATACAGGTTAGAGGTCTGAAAACCAGATTCAGGCCTGCATTTTTGACATTTACACATATATGTCACAACATTTTACATAACTAACTAAATAACTCTTTAATTATTGCAATGATTCCCCAGATACTACGGTCATGATTTTCCGTGTCTTTCATTATTTTCCTCTCTTTGCAGGTGGGACTGCTTTATCCAAAGTCAATCCACAGCAGGGCTCTTACATGGACTACAGCAGTGATGCATTCAATCAGCATCAGTACAGAAATCCAGCTTTAATAAATAATAATGAAATCATTTAATGATAAACAGGCAACGGGACAACTGGCATGACATAAAAAGGAAGTGATCGAGCTGGTCGAAATTCTCTCCAGGTGCAAAGAAATGAAGAAAATGACTAGAATTTCCTTCAACAAGCTAAAGGCGGCGAATTCTTCCATTCTCAGCTCATATGTGGAAACAGAAACACACACTCTCTCTCTTTCTCACACACACGCAGTGCCTGCTGCATTCCTATGTGCCTTCTGGCTCTCGTCCCACCACACTTGTCACCGGACAGCGCAGGGCCCTGCAGTGTGTGCCGCTTGGCCTGAAGAGGCTTTCACAGCCCTCTTAGCATGCAGATGGTGTCAGGTGACAAGACCCGGAGCTGCAGGACGCAGATGGGGGCCGGTGGCTCAGGACCCGAGAGCTTGTTTCCAAAATGAGACAGCAAGCTTGGGGAAAACTGCTTCACTCAGCTCAGAGCTTAGAAACAAAGTCTGATTCAGTGTCTAACAAATGCACAGGCAGACAAAGCCAGAGTGAGAGATGCAGCGTGCATACAGGCAGCAGAGGCGGTGGCCGTGATGTGTTTGTTGGAGGGTGGGGGGTCTTAATTGGAAGGAACAGCAACTGCTCTTTTCAGCTCAGCAGCAGATGTGAAGCAGGTTTCAGACGGACAGCACATGAGGAGAATGTAAATGGCCTTTCTGACCTTTCTCACCTATCAGACCAGGATACGTGTCTCTCTCTTTTTTTTTTCCTTGTAGCCTTAAAGAAAGGCTTCTCCAAGTTTTAGGACTTGCTTAATCTTTTATTCTTGTTTTAATAGGTGGAATGATGTGATTTTTATTCCATGGTTAGGAGATATCAGTTGGTCAATCATTAATGACGGGGCAGAAAGTGTGTTTTATCATCATGAAGTGGTTAGATTTCAAAGAAATTCCCATCTTACTATTCATTTTTGGTCCAAGCACAAAAGTTCAGACTAGTTATCCTCCTGTACTGGGAGCTATGGTTAGTGCTGGGAGTTATACCGGTTCATACCAAAAACTGTCTTTCATTTTTATTATATGAATTTGTTTTAAAATTCAAACACCAGTTTGAATACACTAAGCAACAGTACGAAGTGCAGAGGGATACTGTTTGAGGAGGTACCATTTTCACCGCTGCACCACTACACCTTGCTCCAGCAGAGTAGCTGTGTTACTGGAGATGTTGAGTGGTGAGAATGGATGGACAAAGTTCAGAAAGTGAAGCTGTAGCAGACTCTGAAGCTGAACATGACAAGAAAACGGAGCCGTATCTGTTGTCTGAAGCTACTTTGGTTTTAAACGATCGGACGACGACCAAATGACTATTTTCTGCAAATGCTGTCGATGAAGCAGCAACACAAGCAGCCTGCTCCGCATTAGTTGCAAAGAGTCCTTGAAGTGCAAAGAACATCTAAAACTAAGATCAGCATCCTCCACATTGTCAGGTAAAACAAAGAAAACCGGAGGACGGTCCAGTCAGACGTCACCTGTTCACCCGTCTGAGGGGTCGAGATAACTACACCATAGGGCTGGGCGATAAACTGGAAATTTACCGACACCGACATTTACAGCGATTAGCGACGTCATTTTTTTCCCATGTCGGTATGTTCGGTGCTGCGGCCCCTTTAAAGGGACTTGAGGCAAGATTAAGAAATGAAACTGCCGCGACTGGTGCTTCAGGTAACTGCAGCCATGAGCCAAGCCGTCACGGGAGCGTGCACAAACTGAAGCTATATTGTTGTTTACTAAGCTTTGTCTTCGTAGTTAGACTTTTTAGTGTCTTTCAGTTGATCTGGATCGTTTGCTGACGGCAGAAGAATCCATAACTATCGCTTAGAGTGTTTGAATTTACTGCGACCGTCTTCTTCCTGTCTCAAAACTGCGGATGTAGTGTCATTTGACGTCACGTCCGCAGGGCAGCGCGGGAAATTCTGACACCAAATTGCAGCGCATTTTGCAGCACACAGCCTGTTCAAGCAACTGCGAGAAACGTGGGTGGAAACGTTATTTTTGGTATTTAGCACTTCATCACCCATTAGTATTAAAAGAAATGGACATGCATGTTTGTTTTTTTCTTAAATTCCTGCCTCCCTTTAAGAAAGCCGGCAGTGGAATTGCTGCACGGGACGTTTTCGTTCTGTCAAACTTGCAGTAGTTTCTTGTAACGTGATATTCCTGCACTGGAGTTTTGTGGTTTTCATCATTTTTTGCATGTTTTCTGTACAACATATGTCTGTAAATTACCAGTGACGTTTATTTGATGTCAGTGTAAAGTGATAAACATTTGAAGGAACGTTGTTTGTGTTAACCGTTTGGACAATGGTAGTGATGCTAAGAGGACTCTCTTGGTTCACCGATTGGTCGAAGTTTGCATCTTATCACCTGGTAGGAACCTTTTGAAAGTGCCAACTGTTTTCTGGAGAAAAAACGAAAGAGAAGTTGAAGCCATCTGAGTTTGCAAGTGTGAACTTTAATGAAAATTACACCTACGCGTTCCTGCTTTTCAGCCTTCGTCAGGGTTAATATGAACACAGGTGCAGACTCCCTTCAATGGATGGGAGGAATCATGTGATCAAAACATGTGATAACAGGAAAAAACAAACGTAAAAAACAAAACAAAAGGGATATATATGATATATGCCAGACAGGCACTAATATCATGGAATATGTAAATCTTATTGTGCAAGAAAATTAAGAGCAAACAACAATGCAAAATTTTCTGGAGAGTTTCTCCAGATGGTTCTGCAAAGCAGTCTGATTGGTGTGGTGTATCAGGTTACCTTTTTACGGCTCGCATTGCTCGGTGGTCCCTTGTCGTGATACTTTAAACATCTGCCCCCCACCATAAGCTCCTTAACCAATCACAACTCTGGGAGCAGCACCTCTGTACATAGCTGTTCCATGCAGTTTTTTTTAAAGGAATCAGTAAAGGAAACCCATGTACGTGTGGTTGAAATGCAACAGCTCAAATGGACTTAAATAATTAACAACCCTCATATTGATATACTTGTGGATTCACATGAAAATGCACTTGTGGGACGATGGAAGCGAGAACTTCTGGAGAAAGCCAACCTTATTCTCTTTGTCTTCTGGGGTTATCACCATCACGCCACATGTTTTAATATGACTTTCCTCTTGAAACCAAAGTCTAAAACCTGGCACCTGCGTTTGAGGCTTGTGCCTTCGTGTTTAAGTACTGAACTCACCCTAAGATCTTTCCCTAGCCATGCCGGGATGCAAACAAAGCAGGAAAAGAGGAGTTTTGGGGATTCCAGGAGGAGACTGAGAGCCCACTGAAAGCAGCTCCAACCAGCTGCGCTCACTTGGCTTCATATCAATCAGAGGAACATTACTGGAGATAACAGGCAAGGGGTACTCATAATTGACTTTCTGGTGGTTAATGTGCACAAACACCTGTCATTTCTTGTCAGCTTCAACAATTCTACAATCTGTAATAAGCACAACATGCATACACATAATATTGAGTATTTACATGTAGCAGTAAATGTGTAGTCTACTCTGCATGCTGCATTATGTGAAATGTTTATGTTTGATCACGTTTCAGTGTAAACTGTTGTCACAAAGCCCCTCAGGCGGCAGCATTAAACCAATTTTTCCCCATCTAATGTATTCAGGTGATTAATTTACTCTTGGTTATGGTGAAACGTCCTCCTCTCAAACGGTCTGTATACATTTCATTGTTCTAAAAAGTGATTCAATTAGAAGATGACTGCATTGATGATTACAACAGGAAAACTAGTACATCTTAATTAGAGCTAATGAATTTCTGACAGGTCTTTAATCCTGAAACCCGTTCCTGGTTTGTCTCACTCTGTAATCGTCTTGATGAGAAGGAATTTCCCCCGTTAGGAATGAATATTCACCTATGTGTTTCTTCCCTTTGTGCTGATCTGACACCGGAGATGAGAGCTCATACCCCGACACACACAGAGTAACACACACACACCTTTAGGCTGCTCTGGTTCTCATTAACACTGCAGTGTAGTTAATAGATGTATGCACCAACAGTCATGCACAATCATCCCAACACATTTGCATGCACACACCAACATACACACACATTAACAAGCCTGCGAGCTGCAAATGAGGCTTCATTCAGCAGAATCAGTCAAAGTGTGCATGAGCCAAAATTTGACACAATTCTTTGCTTCTGACACACACATCACAGGCGGCTGCACTCAATCACTCAGTGAGCAACACTCACAAACACTCATGGGCTCTGTCAGCTTTGCCCCCGGGCCCCTCGTCATGACTGAAAGACTCACTGCCTCGCTGTGAGTGGTAGAGAGCGGCGGGGTGGCCCGGCGGTCAGCATCACCGGTCCACAAATGACACGTCGCGGACTCGGTGCCAACGATGGCCGATGTGCACGTTTGTGGCCGAGTTAAGTGGATGGTGTTGACAGTGAACGCTGCACAATAGGATGATATTACAGTCGATGAGTCTTTAAATGGCCCCCAGTGGATTTCTCAGGACAGAGTTCTCAGTGTTTGCCTGAAGGATGCTGCAACTTGTGGTAAAACACAACACATGTGCAACGGGGACAACTGGAAAACACTTACAGCACTAGATGTGCTGGGAAAGAACCCGTAAGAGTCAGTACATGAAAGAAAAACCACTTGGGTTGTGATCGGGTTACAACTCCACCAAGCTGTTCTGAACAGGCCATGAGTCAGCGTTAGGGATGTAACGATATTAAAAAATTCACATCACGGTTATTGTGACTAAAATTATCACGGTTATCATTCTTATCGCATTATTATTGAAATAATAAGTATCCAAAATGGGTCTAGACGTCTAGGCCGTTTCTCAATATCAAGTACGCTAAGAACATACTTGTTTACTTGCTAGTGTGGACTTGTCGGAAGTACAGACTTCCAAGGACGGAAGGACACAAGTGCGCTAGTTGCATATTTGTAAAAGAAACGTACTTGATTACTTCAAAGACATTGCTGAAGATATGTCATGACATTTATCTAACATTAAAATGATTACTTGCAAAAGCTTTGCTGGAATGTGGCAGTTAGATCCAGCTAATATGCGCTACCGTCCTACTGTTAGCCACCGTTAGCTGTTCAGCCCCTCTTTCTGGTCACTTTCAACAATGGTTTTAACTTCATCAAACCACCAAGAAGTTGAGGTAAAACAACTCTGTAGTAGAAAAGTTATATTAAAAAAAACCTTACGTAAAATAATGAGTATTTTCAGCACTTATAGCTGTTACTTTTCTCCTCCACCATTATAACACTGCAGTGCCTTATGGGATATAAGGATGTCTGAAGTCCACAAAAGTCACCTTCAATGCAGACTCGGGAAAGTGGGCGGAGCAAGTACACATTTAGGAATGTGGAGCGTACTTGTCTTGATGCGTTCTTTGAATTGGAACAGTACTTGGGCCTCTACTAATGACGTTTAAAAAGTACACATATTGAGAAACGGCCCTACTTTGTCTTTTTTAAAGGGGGAAAAATCTCCACACTGTCTACATGGGTGCCTTCGTTGCCTTCCGCCATGTTTTCATACATTAAACATTGCAAACTGGGAGCACTGCTGCTTTTCGAGCCAATGAGAAGCATCATTGTAAGTTTTTCAGTAATCAATCACGGTTTCAACAACAATTAAAATTTAAAACAGTATTACTAACCGTTGGGAATTTTATCACTGTAAATCATTTTACAGTTACATCCCGAGTCTGCATGTTTACATCCGCAGTTAAGTCAAGCAATGGTTTAATTGGTCAAAACCATTTAACTAGTATTCAGCCATGAAGGGGAATCAGTTTAATGATTAAAATAAATCTAACTTTGCAACAATACATCGAAAAAAACGGTACAAAAGGTGGTTATTCTCTGATGTGACCAGCTTCTTTTGTTTAAAGCCATCTTCTGTTAATTTCAACTTAAATCTGGCAGTAAAACTGTGCACATGTGCAACAATATCGATTCAATGATCAATCTGCCAACAGTATTGATCCAAAATAAAAATATCAATCAACATCATCATCAACCAAAATTCCCTCATTTAATAGCAGTCAAATAATTATCCAAGGAATCAACATAATGTCACATCACGATTTAGTTGTGATTAGGATCACTACTGTGATACGCAGAGCATCTTCAGCATCAGGAATCTTCAGCTTTGCTAAAGCTTTGCAGCAACAGCGGATGCTCCGATACCCTGAAGGGCCGTTAGTTCTTCCATCTCAGCTCACAACTTATGGAGATTGTGCTTTTCTGATTGTTGTTCCAACATGTAAACTTTGAGTTTCTCTTCTTTTAACCTCTAAATGCCTAAATTAATCAATAGTATACAACACCCCCCCCCCCCAATGAAATGTCAGGAATACATTTAAATGTGGTTGAACAATAAATGAATGTAAATGAATAGAAATAAATATAGAAATAATAAACACATTATTTTAAATATATTATTAAAAAGAAATAAAATAATTGGAACATTGGTCATCAAGCAAGATAATAGTTCACCAGTGCATCACAGTTATTTTCAATGTTTTGTTTTAATTATTTGTCTTCATCATTTCTCTTTAAGTGTTTTCTAATCATCATATTGTAAATTTAAAGACATTTTTCTTAATCTGAAAAGTAACATTCACAATCTTTCTGTTAGAAATCTAAAAATGAAAGAAAATTGAGATTTGAATTTTCTTCCAGCTATTTTGGCCATTTTACGCCACCTTATGCCTGCGGTGGGCATTCAGGGATCTTTTTCATTTGCTGGAGTTTGTAGTAACTTTTATATAAATTCAAGTCATACAGATTCCAGCTTCCACTCAGGTAAAAAACACCAGAAAATCCAGAGTGTCCGGGAGTTTTTGTCGTCTTCTTTTCATGTGTGATCGGTGATTAAGTCCCACTCTTACCCAAAACATAAAGAGCAGGAGCTGATTTGAGCGGGAGGTGGCGCGATGCCAAGGGTGGAGGTGAAGAATGCTGGGTGGCTGGAAGGTTCAGGCTCTTGACTGAGTCTCTAAATCTTCTGGACTCAGGAGAAGGTGTCAGAGTAGAGAGGGGACCTGTCAGCACCCAGAGACACTATCCTTCCTCCCTTTATTCTTCATCCCTCGCTCATTCCCTCTATCCCAGGCCTTGCAGCATTCCCAAATTCCTTAGATAAAGTGGCAGGTAGGGAGGAAGAGGAGGACGAAAAAGCTGAAGGGGAAACCATGGCTCAGGGCAGAGGGGGTGCACTGAGTAAAGCCCACCACAGAATGCTGATAAGCGTATCTCCCTCCCTCATGTGTGCCAGACAAAACCCATTTGTTTCTCATCTGTTCCCCTGATTTGGGTCTGACAGCTGGAGGTGAGCTGTGGAGGACCGGCAGCAAGATGAAGAAGCTACACCAACAACTTATTTCCTCTTATTCTGATTTCAGTAGCTGTTTATTTGACAACTTGATGGCAGCAGAGATGAGCTTTGATCACAGCATACATGTAAAAAAAACTGTTGTCCTTTAAAGTGACGTTTATACATAAGCATCATGCTAACTTCCTGTTAGCTTCATGTTGGGATTCCTTTTTATTTGGTGCCGCGTTTTGAAAGTACAAAGTGGACCTCGAAGGAATTTTATTTCCCCACTAACATGAAGACTTTTCAGAGTTTCATTAAACATGTGAGTTGTGTGTGTTTGTGTGTGTGTGTGGTGGATGACATTTTCCTCAGGAGCCAGTGAAAGCTTGGGTTATATATTTGACTGCTGTGGGTGACGGCTAGGTTTTATCCTTTGTTGCGCCCAAATCCTGCTGCCCATTAAGAAAAATAAGAACAATACCTGATGCAATATCAATCTCCAATAACACCTGAAAAAGTTGATGGATTTGTTGTTAAGTCGTTTTCATGGAAAAAGTCACTATGATACAGAATACTTGCCACATACAGCACAATTGTGCTTGAAAGCTAACGTACCCTACCATTAAAGAAAAGGCTAAATTCACAATAGTAATTCAAATAACAACAAACTGAAAAAAGTAATAATAAATAAAAATTTACTAAATTATAATTAGTAAAATGAAATGTTGATTTTGAATTGTCATTTAAAAAATAATTTAAAAAAACAAACAAACAAAACTGTCCCAGACAAATTAGAGCACCTTGCTCATGAACAGTTGGTCAAAATACCTGTCAACAGGTGCAGAAGTTTGAATGGACGTTACAGAAAACACTTGATTGCAGTGATTGGCTAAAAGCGTCCATCATACTTGTTTACTCGTTTTATTTTTTGTTTGTTTGTTTGTTTTTAATATTTCAGTTGAACCACAATTCAAAATCAATGTCATGTTGTTCATAAAATTTCTATTTATCATCACTTTTGTCAAGTTCAAATTATTTAATTGGCAGCTGAATTTTTTCCTGTCTTTAATGTTAGGGGATGAAAACTCTTTAACACCACTGTATACAAAAACTCACTAAGTTGGCAACAGTGACTGCAGCAACAGTTGGCTTAATTGTAACATATGACAAAATGGTAGAACATTACATGGCAAAATTATTTCAATAATTACTTTTGTTAAAATCCTTGTTTTTGTGATCATTAGTATCAAAATTAGATATATTACCCAGCCCTATTTGGACCCCCATCGAAATTCACATTTACCACTATGGATAAAGCAATCTGATTTATGCCTATAAGAGAAATTTCAATCACAGTCGTATTCGTAATATACTCAACTTTAAATGTAATTGTGCACAGTATGTTTTCCATTAAAGGCTTCAGTTTTTTTGGAATAAAACTCCTTGGAAAAGCAAATCTGCCGATACAGAGTTCCCTCTCAGCACACGTGCTGCAGCTGTGACTGAAGCAGCTGCTGCAAAAAGCAGGTCTTTAATAAGTAGCAGAAGCAGGAGGACGAGGACTAACAAGGCAGAAAAGAAGTGTGTGGTCCTGCTTAGCTTAACTGGCAGAGCATGGCACCACTGCCGCGACCGGGGTGGCGGTGGGGCGAGCCGTGCGTTCCCAGCGGAGCCACCAATGCTAAAAATGTATGCACGCACGGTGCGGTGAGGCACTTTGGATAAAAGCGCTAAACGGTGCTGCAGAACAAAAGAGTAGAAGACACAGGCGGGGAACACGTCTGATGTTTGTAAATGGACTCTCTCTCTCTCTGTTATTCCCCTCATCCCGTTTTGTGTGAATGTAGGTCTCTTATCCCTCATAATCCCTTCCCCAAACACTGATGAGTAAGTCCTGACACACAGCTACATTGCCAGGCTCAGCCCTGCCTGTCGGGGATTTACTACCTAAATAAACACTCAACACACACACAGGGGGGCACACACGCAAACAAAACTAAATTGAAGCAATAAATTTGCAGGGTCATCTGTTACTGGAGCTGGATAACATTAGTTATTTCAGTGTTGGTACCTGAGAATCTGCTGATAACAACATTCAAGTTTTTATGATTCCCTTCACCAAGACGTAAAAATGATTTTCTGCTAAGCCTTTTCCTCTTTTTAAGAGCCCCAAATTTTCAGAGATGCTACTAAGGATGCTGTGGATACCTGGATATAATTAGTTCTTATTCTAATAATTATCTAACATCAAGGTTTAGGAGGCTTCTCCTTCTCAGGTCAGCAGGTAATAAGCCAAAACCAAACTTACATTGTGTCTAAATAATAGAAACTTTCAAGTGTAACGACCGCCTACTTTTTGCGTACCTCCTCCTCCATATACACTGAGACAGCAGGCTGCAATCATGGCAGCGCCATGGCAACATGACGCGGCTGCAGCACTTCCAGCTGCTGCCACAGGCTGCCATCGTCTGCCGAAGCAGCTGCCAGAATAATGTGGCATGTTGCCATGGTTTCTACGCCTGCAAGGCGAGGACCCGTCTTTGTTGCACCTCATGAGAGGGCTGGGAGTTTTTATTTTAATTTTCCCGCGACGTAGAGAAGCACAAAGTACACCTCTCCATCATGTTAGGGCAGGAATTCCCAATCGTGGTCCTTGAGGGCTGGTGTCCTGCATGTTTTCATGGTGTCCCTGTAGCAACACACCTGAGTCAGACTCAGACCTGTTTGGCTGTTTGCCATTGATTTGAGTCAGGTGTGTTGCAGCAGGAAAACCATGAAAACATGCAGGACAATGGCCCTAGAGGACCAGGACTGAGTTAGGGTGCATTCACACCAGGACAGTCCGGGACCTTGGTCTGAGTGGGCGGGGAATTCTGAAAAATTTTGCACCTTTCTTGCTTCAGTTTGCATTCAAACTGCAGAAACCTAAGCGGACCAAACCGCTAAACACCTCCCGCTAGGGGGTGACGCTCCCCATCCAATGATCAATGATCAAAAAGCAGGAAGAAGAAACCACGACTCCGTGATTAAAGTGGAAATCTTTATGCTTCTTATTATTAGGACACTCTATCTCCGTATACACATTTTCCAGTTGTTTATAGTTGTTGTTTTGACCTCGGCTTCTTCAAAAACCCACTGTTTGCTTTGTCTTCCCTCCGACCCAAACAATAATCTACCCCATTTCCTACTTCTTCTTCTTCTTCTTCTTCTTCTTCTGCTTTTATTGCGGTCGATAAACATCACTTTCATTAGGTGCGCTGGTTGTCAGTACGCTGGATAGACTGATAGTCTGTTTGCAAGTGAACCGAGACCCCCGGCGTTCAGGCGGACCAGAGTCTGTTTATTTGGTGCGCACGGTGGGTGTTCAGACTGAGCCAAACGAAGCGCACTATCCGTGGAATTGGACCACAGTCTGTTTAAAGCAAACTAAACTGCCAGTGTGTGAACGCACCCTGAGTGTGTGAAGAACAAAACCTGGTTTTAACCTGTAGGGGGCGTTTGGAGTCATATTTTACCTAAAAAAAAATCACAATTTTTAAAGAAATTTAAATAAACAATAAAAGAAATCCACCATATATGTAAACATGACACTGTTGCCCCTATGTTCTTATTGCCGAGACACAGAGAGCATGATGATTCTTTCCACCAATCAATGGATTGCAGTATGTCCAGCTCCACCCATTTTTGGTCAGATTGGTAAGATCAGATGGAAAGGTCCCCAAAAAGTTGGACAGTTTAGATCAGAAAGTCTTGCACTGTTCTCCGTGCCCCCCCCCCCCCCAAAATATGTACCAACCTGAACTGCACAAAACTGAACCCAGTGGTGGAAACAGGGCTTTAGATAATATCCTGACCTTTCCAAAGTATAAGCTAAGCATGCGAGAGCTAACGTGAGCTACAGGTAGCTACTTTTGCAAGCCTACAAACTTACAGCTGTCCTGTTAACTTTGCTAAATATGACATCAGCTGTTAATCTGTAATGAAAATCAACAAATGACTGTCATACCAGCTCAATAACAAGTTAATAAATGTGTCATTTCACCTGTTCAGAAATTCAAGGGAGACATTTTAAAAATACTTTTTCTTGTATTTTATATCATTATTGATTAAAACTATGGTAGCTGCGGTCAACTTCAAGATTTAATTTAGATGACTAAAACTCACATGGTTTAAGGATTAAATCAATCAGACTGTGTTGGAATTAAGTCAAAACTTTCTGTTCTTAGCAAACTTTCATTTTAAAGGGAGTACTGTGTAGCTTTTGCCCACTACGGACACGAAACCTGTAACTTCCCAAAGGTCACAAAACTGTCACAAAATTAAATAGTCTCTATTGTGTTTTGGAATCGTGTTTACAAACCACTTTGATCAGCTGATAGCGAAGTTATCGAGCCGTAAAACAAGTCGTTCCAGGTCACATGATCCAATGAGAGACGGAGCCGCTCCTGCAAAGTTACAATGTCTGGTTTTTGAGGGATGACCCTTTGGAGTACCGACTTGTGTCAAGTGTTGTATACACAGTATTGACCCCAGAAATCATCTATTAATACTTACATTAGGATAATGTTTGGGTCGAAAGTTACACGGTGTCCCTTTAAGTATGTTTCCAGTCCATGGACTTTGATGTACAAGATGTGTATGCATTGGGGCCAGAATCCTGACAGTGATGAGCCACCAGAGACACTTTTACATCCACTTTGCAATCATTTGCAAAGAAATATTTTGGAAGTAAAGTGTTTATATTTTAGATCTTGAATCCACGTAATGGTTGCAGACCAGTTGTAAAATGACTGATCTCTGGGCTTGATTCAGAATGCAGATTGCAAACATCTTTTCAGCTTCTAAACCTACAGAAACTGGCAACAGACCACCAGTTCGAGTTCACTGATAGTTTCAGTTTCTTGACTATGATAAAAGCTAAACCTTGTTAGACCTAATGAAAAATTGAATTTAGTTAGTGGAAAGCAATACCCAGCTGTACAAAGAATACGTAATGAATGGTCACAAATCTAACCACAAATTCAATTTCAGCTGTTTGTTCATGACGGGTTTGGATAATCTTTGCCTTGTAGCCACATATTTCAATTCCCAAAACATATCAAGGTTCAATTAGGTCCATTATTCTTACTGGTAAAATTTCTATTGGCAGATAAAAGATAATCGCCCCAGCTTCCCTTCAGAGTCCAGCAGGCTTCACCGGAGATGTTGAACCGCCTGACAGAGTGTAATGAGCATCGGTCTCAGTGGTCGATCTTCAGTGGTACATCAGCTGAATGCTTGTCCAGAGGCCAACATTAATTCTGGGGCGAGGCTCAGTCTAAAACAAAGTTAAAATCTCATCTAAGACAATATAAAGTTTTATGTTCCTCCTAATGTGATACACGGAGCCGGAGAGACGAATGGTGCCCAGGGGGTTTAGGTTTCCCTCACAATCCTACTTCCATCTTTCTGCTCGCCCTCTTCCCTCTAATGACCATGCTGCTTGCTGGCACATGGCCCGTGCCGATCCATAACCACCCATCTGGCCTGCGTGTGCTGCCTGTGTGGGTTTGTGATGAGCCCATGATGAATCTGAATGTCCGTGCATACGTGTGTTTCATGCTTTTCCAACACACCTGCTCCTCATACAGCCAGAACACGGCTTTGTCCTGTGCTGTTAGCCGGCGTGGCGTTGCTAATTCGTAACATCCGGGGTAAAGTGAAGGTTAGAGCGCCGCTGCCTCTCTAAATGGGTGTGCTAACCTGTGTCACCATATCAAATAACATTGGCATTTCTACACTGTGCTGTTATTCTGTGCCCATCGACAGCTGTCCTTTTGCTTTCAGTGGGATTTTACCTTTTATGCTGTCAGCCTCTTTGAATTACTTCTTAATATGCTGGAAAATTTTAAAGTTGTTCAGACTACACCAAATACACTTGGTATATCACAAGTACTCCAGTAGTGGCTTACATTTTTCTCTTAAAGTGTGCTATTCAAACTACTGGCTACTGTCCTGATGATCAAATATCAAAAGAACATTGCTTTCTGTTAAATAACGTCCACATAAACCGATGTAGCCCATGAATATTTACACGTTTCAGTCCAAACATTGTAGATTCTGTAATTTATACTAAATCTAAATCTTACCATGATTTATTCCTCCACAAAGGTGCTCTATGGGATTGGGATCTGATGACTGTGGAGACAATTGGAGTCCAGTGATGTCATTGTCATATTCAAGAGATAGTTTGAGCTTTGTGACATGGTGCATTATCCTGCTGGAAGTAGCCATCAGAAGATGCTCCACTGTGGTCATGAAGGGATGGACATGGTCAACAAGGTAGACTGTGGTGCTTAAAACATGGCACGTTGGTATTAAAGACACACAATGTAACTTTTAGACCTTAAAAATATTCGGCACTGCTCAGAGGCGTCCCGAGGCTCAAAAACTGCACTATGAAAGTTTTGTACTTTGTACAACACGTCACTTACTAGCAAATGGGTATGAACCTGTATAAGCACACCGAGTATTTTGAACATGCATCATGTCTGATTCAGCAAAGAAACACAAGGAACCATTTCCAGAAAAAGAGAGGAAAAGAAAGAGAGGAAGGGACAGAACAACAGTCAAGATCAGGCTGTCATTTACTGGCTGGAAGGAGCTCACATTACAGGTAGGATGAAGATGGATGCTCGTTTAGCCGTCGATAGGGGGAGCGTCACTGAGAAAACTAAAGTCTGTTGTGGGTTTTTAAGAGGCTCAAAATGTGCCAGGAAAATGTCCCCCACACCATTACACCACCATCAGCCTGAACTGTTGGTGCAAGGCAGGATGATCTTCGGCTGTGCAGTTTGGTGAGTGTGTGTGAATTGTGGCCTCAGTTTCATAATGATGCTGTGGCTACATGACGAGTTTGTTTTCATCATGAAGGTTAAAAATAGGATATGATTAATCCCTGAAGGGGGAATGTTATATCCATACAATAAAATATATAGGAACAGCTAAAGATGTGTGTTCCTCCCTTCATCCACATGTCCACCGTGAGCAGCTTCATAGTTTGCATGTAGCCTAAAGATGTAAAACACGAGTTTCCTCACATCTTGCATCTCGGCTGCCTCTCCTCTCAGCTGCACTGCACATTCGGTCTGTTCCGGGAGCATCATGTGGCGCTTTATGACGTGGCAGGTCACTGTTGCCCTTTAGGTACTAGTGTGCAGTCAGAGTCCTGTTGTTAAACGTGGCAGAATCCTTACTTCTGCACGCTGACTGGAAACAAAACAGCCGTTTCATTTCTTGGTTAAAATGACAAAGTGTTTAATTAGGGTTTATCCAGCATTTCTGTTATTTTTTTATTGAATCTGGCAAAGACATACATAAGGGTTTGGGAAAATAAGGATGAATGGGATCCGCGTGGAAAGCAGAGGATGGATTGCTGCATCCGTTTACAACAAAGTGTCCCACCCTGGTCAGATTACCGTGAAGGAATGTTTCTGCAACCCAGATATTGAACTGTTTGCCAGGGAGGTCTACGTCCACAGTGCATTCATAGTTTTCTGATGCAGTCTTCTTTCTGCTAAGCAGACAACTGCACGTGACATCATCTACCCTGTCATCGAAAGACTCCAGGCTGCATCCAATGGCTTTATTGTTTGTCTTTATGTTACTTGCTGGGTTTTTTTAAGATAAAAAAAAATGTTTTAGAAGAGCTATTGATTTGAAATATGAGAAACCATCTGAATTTATAGGAGGAGGAGAGGGTAACTAGAGATGACAGATACAGATTTTTTAGGGCTGATAACAATATTTTCTCATCAGCCTCATCAGATGACCAATACATCCTATCGATATTTGGGGCCGATACTGCCTTTGACTCCCAAATTAATATAATGAAGGATACAATGAAAAATTATTTTACAACTCTCTTAATATAAAAAAAGAACAAAGCACTTCAAATATCTAAAATAGAAACAGCACTTGTAAACAGATATTATAAAGAAACATTAAACTTGTAATATCAAAAAAAATATCCCCATCTAGAGCAGTTTCTATTTATTTATTTATCTATTTTTATTTTATTTCATGTGCTTCCTAAAGGCTCTTAATACGCTGCAGTGCTGTGGCACTTCCCAGTTATTTTTTTTTCATTGCTTTCATTATTTCTGTGTTTTGTGCATTTGTGTACTTTTTACAGCTCAATTGTAAATCTTTTTGGGTACCATTCTGGTTATTGTAAAGGGCTATACAAATAAATTTTGACTGACTGATTGATTGAAAATAAATAAATAAATAAAAGTCTGTAAATTATGCCAAGTGGGGGGTATCGGCCAACACACCTGACGTATCGGCGATACTGCCGATATCATACCGGTCTAAAATATCGGCCGGGCGATGCATGGGTCTGTGCTTAATGACAACACCCTATTTCAGCCAGTTACTGAGCCCAGAGTCTTCAGAGTCATAGTTTTTAAAGACTTAGAGCGACTCTCAAACCACAATCTGTGACACTGAACGCAGCATCGGACAGCCCCAACACTCCTAACATGTGCACCAAACCTGCAACCCTCTCAGCTCTCCAAGAAGAAAAAGCACAAGTAACTTCAGCAGGAAGACAATGAGGCCATAACTCTTCCTCCTTGAAGGGATAGTTATTATGACAGCAGGCCCATTAGCTAAATGGAGGAAGAGCATGTGCAGCATGTAGCTCCGGCTATATAAATCTGCATCCCTCACCCTGACCTCTCGCAGTCACTCCCTGGAGGAGTCAACCTAGGATAATTCCAGACACCCCATGATGACCATCCCTGGGTCAGGTCGCTATAAATCTTGCACTGATCAAGACGAAGTGACACCCGGGAACGTCCCTTTTCTCCACTGCAACAGTGTCAGCAGACATGAGGTATGTCAAGGACTCTGTTGTGGCCAAAAACTGCTTAGCTGGGCAGCTGGTGGTCAGGAAGCGACCAAAGTCACGTGCCTTTGCTTTTGGCTTTTTCCATTTAGGATATTTATGTATCTCTCAGTAAGGCCTCAGCAAAGAGAGAGAGGAGAATTAACTGTGGCTAATAGCCATGTTAGCTAACGAGTCACATGTGCTGAGAGGTTGCAGAATGACTTCCCCTCCGTGCTTCAAAACAGATGAGGGCTGTGACCGCACAGTCGCACAGCAAAAAGAGGGACATAAATTAAGGCCGCCTCTGGTGGAGAAGTGTTGGGCGAAAATAACGGTCTTAAATCAAACGCTCCAGTGCACTTCACCCAGCTCTGGGAAACCCGACCTCAAAAATCCTCAAATAATGGCATCAAGATTCATACCAGAGACATGAGCTGGAAGTTGGTGGACAACGCATCCCACATTAAAGTGATGATCTGATCCGTTTCTTATAAAGAGGTGTAGATTTACAGGGAGGTTAAGAGGGGGAAAAGGCACCACTACGACATCTGCTCTGATGTTTTTAATCTAATTTGGCTCCACTCTTAAAAAAAAAAAAAACTCTAT
Organism: Atherinomorus stipes; assembly: GCA_023101725.1. Taxonomy (NCBI): domain Eukaryota; kingdom Metazoa; phylum Chordata; class Actinopteri; order Atheriniformes; family Atherinidae; genus Atherinomorus; species Atherinomorus stipes. The sequence goes on along the minus strand of JALJCO010006390.1, from coordinate 108,087 downwards.
CAACACAGCAGATGTTTGCTGTGTTGCTTTGAGATTCATGAGTAAAGCTGTAATTATTCACCAACTACTGATTACATTTAAATCTTCTACATGAACCCCAACTATGTGTGAAAGTTGTGAGCCATCCATCATTTCTTTATGAATTGTCAGAAGGAGAAAAAAAGGTGCAGCAATGCTAAGTGAAAACATGAGGCAAAAACATGTTTATACAACTCCACTGAGCTTGAAAGTCAGTATTTGTTATGAATACCTTAATTCTTAAACACAGTCTTAATGCTCTTACAAGTTTGCTTGTACTGAAATAGTCTTCAGGGATAGTTCTCACGATATTGTAAAGGATTTTTCTCCAGATGTTGCACTCTAAGAATAGATTGGTTGAATTCAACCAATCTGGTTGGTAGTTATGTGTCCGACCAATCTTTTGGTTGTTTTAACCAAAAAGATTGGTTAGATCACCAATATTTTGGTCATAGTGGCTAATACTGGTCACTTTGACCAATATATTGTTTAAAAATATTGGTTAATCTAACCAATCAAAAGATTGGTTGAACCAACAACCGATCTGTTTTTAGGGTGTGGCTGCATTTGTTGTGTTCTCTGTCCAGATGATTCCACGCTGCTTCAGTAATGTTGCAGTCTGGGTTCGGGCCAGGATTCATCACTTCACATGACCTGTTCATTTTCAGTCCAGTTCTTGTGTCATTTGACGTAGCTCAGCCTCTTCTATGTGTTAACCTTCCTTTAGAAGAGCTCTTTGAAAGTCATCCTTCTCTGGAAAGCATTTCTGGTGAGGTTTTTAGTTAACAGTTCATAGATTAAATCCAGATTAAGTCCAGATGGGTCTCTGAGGTACTGCGTCAAGTCTTTGTTGGATTTTTATTTTCTTTTTTCTTATGGCCATAATACTTAATGTGACATGCTGTAGATATTTCTAAGGCATCCCCCACTTGTCCAGTTTCTTTCATTGCTTTAACATAAATACTACACCGTGCTGAGACATACCAAGTTTTCTGCTGGTTTGGAATAACCTTTCTGAAGCAAATATACACACTAAAAACTCCTGGGTCAAACTGCTGGGTTAAATAGGACACAACTAATTTCTGGGTTATTTCAGCCCAGACAATTTGGTTGTTGGATTGTTTCCCCAACTTCTTGGTCAAATATTCAACCTGAAAGTTGGGTCAGAAGCATAACCCAATTTTTTGGGTTGGTTCCTTTTTAACCCAGCAGTGGGTCAAAAATAACCCATTATGTTTTTTTTTTTTTTTTTTTTACCCAGGTGTTTATTATTTTATAACTGTTATGCTATCTTTGGCTATTAGATACGAATAAAAGAAAATATGTCTTTGCTAGCATTTAAGAGCCTAAAGATATCATTTAAAATCAACTAAGCCGAGCTAAGATAGCTAGTTAAGCTCTATTATTAGCTTAGCTCTAAGGTTTTAACATTATGTCCTCCCGTTAATGTGGGAGCCTTGTTATGTTGTGTCATTGGTCAATTTTAAGGCTTAAGCCCCGTTTCCACCAGCGGGTCTGGGTCGGGTTGGGCTGAATCGGTCCACGCTTTTTTGCATCTCCACAGATAAAAAATGGGTACGGGTACCCTTATATCTACAAAGCAATCCGCTAAAAAATCTGTCACTTCCCACGTGACCCGGCGTAAAAACAAAGCAGGGGTGACTCCTTTGTTTCGGTCACATGTGGTGCTTAGGTTAAAAGGCGTTGCACGCGATGATGTCACGCGATCACATAGCAGTGCTATCCGGTTAATACTCAACCTCCAGGGTAAGGGTACAGTTTGCTGTGGGGACGCAACGTGAAATCAAAACCCACTTGATCCAGCCTGGCCAGACCCGACCCAGACCTGCGGGTGGAAATGGGGCTATAACAAATAAACAAAAAACACATGAAATATGGTCAAATGAGAGAAAAGAACACGTGAGAAACACTGGAGAACTAGTTCTGAGATAATTATAAGAATGTTGTTGGACCATTGTCGGAAAATTTATATATATACGTATATATATATTTTTTTTTCTAACTTTGTTCTTCCTTTATCATTATTGATAAGTGCTGTTGCTTACCATTGTTTGTATGAACCTATTTTTGCAATGTGATGGTTATCTGTTGCCTATGGTATCGCCACTATGATCTAAGCTGTTTATTGTTCTACATGTTATGGTTTATTTACCTTAATTATGCTTCATACTTTGTCTTTCCCAAATAATTTTGAAGGACATGAGAGTTTTTGTTTTATCATAAAGAAATAGGGGTGAAATTTAATAAGTTTTCTTCTTCCCACTCCCTTTCAGGCATGTTGAATCTATTGTTTATTACATAGCTATGGTTATATATACTGTGTGTTGTTTTTATCTAGTTTTGCTTTCTTTTGTGATAAGATGACTACAATGTACTTTACTGTATGTGCTCATCTTCTTGTGTTCTCCTATGAAAAAGTATTGCCTGAAATGAGTGAATAAACAGAAAAATAGAAATGTACAACAAAGCAAAAGAAAGACTGGATTTTTGCCCAGTACTGTGGGTTAAGGATGGAGGTAGAGAAAAAAAAATCAAACCTACAATCGATAAATTACTTTTAAACAAATTCAGTTATGTGAAATCAACATTTGGCACAACACACTTAATCGATTCATCAGGTCAAGTCAATATTTTTCACACACCTAGTATTCACGTTCCCCATCAACCCAGAGACCAACACCAGTGTGTGAGCTGAATTCAAGGCAGCAAATGAAGGCTGATTGAATCAGCTTCTATCACACTGAAGTGTGCGGGCAGCATGAGCATCCGCTAAACGACTACGAGCTACAGGCCCCCTGCATTGTGTCGCTGGTTCGGCACTTTTCATCAATGAGGTTTGAATTCTAAACCAGCAAACTATTGGCACCTTGAGAAATCAATCACTACTGCGGGCCCTCCTCTGTAAGTGACCACACATCAACAATGAGACTGTCCCTCTCCCCCAGCCCATCGATGCCCATGGTTTCATCAATATCAGTCGTCTGGAGGCTTCGCCATAACACCAGCAGGAGTCCTGTCTTTTCAAAGAGCGTCGCTGACCGATGTATTGAACTGTTTTTGGAGAATTTCCTCTGATCTGCTTTGTTTGGGTGTGGATGTGAGGGTGTGTGTGTGTTTGTATCGATGATCTCAAGAGCAGAAAGGGAGGATGGGGGTGTGGGAGGAGGAAGAGACGCTGTGATAAGGTCAGGCCCTCTTACATCTCAGTGTGCTGATAAAGCAGGACACACTCGCACACACTCAGACAGCCATACCAGAACATCAAAGACCGATAACACACCTCGGTGTTATCTTCCTGTGGCTTTGTCTCTCAGGAATTTTTTTTTTCAGAGGAGTGGGACAGTGTGGGGTTTCAATGGGGCAAATCCATCTTTTAAAGTGTTTACAGGAGATCAAATGCATGCTGTATTCTGATGAAAAGATTTCCTCAAAAACAAGATTTTTATCGACTTGAAAAAGAAGAAATACTGATTTCTGATATCAGTACAAAAAACCCCAAAGAGATCAGATAACGAAGTTAACTCCTCCTTGTTTTATCCCAGGGATGTGTCACACGGAAAAAAATGGAGATAATATTTACCAAAGAATGATATTTCTCTCCCAAATGAGCTTTTACAGTAATTCTACCACATGAAATAGAACAAAATTCCAAGAACACTAAAGTCGGACTCTTTGTCTCCATGGCAAACTCAAACACTAACAAGGTAAACTGAAATCCTTGGACTTTCTGACAAAAGCTGAATCCAGACAATAGTCTTATCCCTCATCCAGTACAAAGCCCATTCAGTCAGCCTCTTTCATCTGAGCAAACAGGGCAGAGGGAACAGAAAACATTTGATTAAGTCAAAGTTAATCTTCCAGCAGTTTGAACTCAGAGTTTTCGTTTTGCTGAAGGATCGCTCAGAGTCTTGCAAAATCGCAAGTCTTTCTTGTGTGTTCGCGTGGCGTCCCTGGTGATGAAAATCCATTTGAGCGCAGTTACATATCAAACGCTCACAATTCTCTCTTTTCATGTGCTCTCATATAAATTCCCTCACAATACTGTGAAAACATTAAATAAAAATTTACTTTGCCATCATTGAACAACATAAAAGAAAAGATATAAAAATCAGTTCTAATGTCAAACTTTGACCTACAAAAAAACTCATCAAGTTTCTTTCCTTTTACATAGATAGCAGAGATTATCTTTTATCTTCCCGTGAAGGACAGAAGAAATAATCAGTGAGAAATGCTTTTGAATACAGTTACAATCTGGTAACTCAAGCAAATATGTCTGACGATAGAATTTCATGGAACCGCAATTTGACCTGGAACATAACAGCGCCGTCCTCGCACTCGTTGATAACGGCATCGACTTAGTTTATTGCCCCCATAAAGTAAACAGCCTGGGCTGAACCTGACTCCCCGTGGGCCCCGGCTGGCACAGTGGGCAGCAACGCCACCCGATCCTGGAGCCTCAGGGCCTCGCCACCGTAAATCAAGATGCATCTGAGACGCTGAGCTCGCGGGTGAGACGAAAACGAGATCGCGACCAGACAGATAGAAGCGCTGATGTGCCACTCCGATAACACACATTCATATAGGGGACACACACACACACATACACACACATCTACGTACAGATCTGCATATCCCTCAGTGTTCCCACCCGGCTCACAATAGAGCCCCACACAACAGACGAACAAGAGGAGATCACAGGACGACTGACATAGTTGTGTACACACTAATTAGGCACACTAGCACGACCACAATGGGCTTTTTCATGGCTTGTGTGCACAAATCATACACACTTGCTCTAATATGCACACACACACAACATAAGATGGGCATCAGGACTGGGATCTCTGCCATGTTTGCTATGATACCCTCTTTGATCTGGGGTGAGAAGTTCTCTGCCCCCGATGACGATAAAAAAAGAAAGAACACAGCCAAGTTTTTGAGAAGGTGGCAGCGCTTGTTGGGAGTGTTTGACAGTGTGAATGGAGGATGCTGTGTTTTGTTCCGGCTCTGTATGAACAGCCGTTTTGTTTGCCAGATGACATTCAGACAATGAATGCAGGACGGGTGGGGAGAGGGGGGTGTCGGCGGCGGCCACCGTATGAGTGACGTCTGAAGCTTTTGTGGACTCCTGAATAACGAAGGGTCGGCAGGTCAAGACCAGCTGACCTTTGCTGACATTAGGGCTCAAAATAACACGAGGACGGAGGAACCAATAAAGTTTCAATGTTAATTTTCCACTTAAAGCACTTTGATTTGACATCAACGCCATGTTGCCGTCAATCAGATTTCCTGCCGCTCTTACCGCCCACGAGTTTCACCGTTGACGTCTAGCATCTGTTTTACGGCAGCCAGGACCTGTCTGGAAAGTTCACGTCCTTCTGAGAGAAACACCTCAAATATGAAATCACCTTTTATAGACAAAGACTTGTCAAAGATTCAGCTGGGACTCATACATCAAGACTTATTCAATCATAAAATGCAGATTTTTAATACAAATTTATATGTCGGAAGTGGATGTTTGTGAATGAGAGGGCATTTGCAACGTCATGGGAAACCCATCAAGTAATTTCTGCATTCCTGTAAAAGTAACGCAGAAATTATCTGCATCTTTAAATCTTTGATGGGATATGAAAAAGTCGGTCCCTTCTGTGCAGCAGACAACAGTCAGAGCCCTCTCAGTCTGGGAAATCAGCTGGTTTCCTAATGTGTGATCTAAGAGGAGTTCCTCAGAATACAGCTTGGAAAAAAACAAATTTTTGTTTTTGCTAAAGCATCTCAAACCTGCCAGAGTTTCAAAACATTTAATGCTAACTCTGGATACTGCACACTAAAAAGTCCTGGGTAAAACTGCTGGGTTAAACTCATTAACCCAGAAATGAGTTGAAGTTGGGTCGTTGCCCTAACTTCTGGGTTAAAGTAAACCAACATTGTAGTCAATATAACCCAACTTCTGGGTCAAATATTCAACCCAAAAGTTGGGTAAAAAAAAAAAAAATAGCCCAATTTTCTGGGTTTTTTTTGTTTGTTTTTTTCTGGGTGTTTTTGACCCATTGTGGATGATTTTTGCTCCGAAGTTTTTGGTGTGTGGATTTCAACCCTGTGACACCCAGTGTTGCAAAAATTCAATCTTATTTCTTTCTATGTTATTGATAAATCAATTCACTGATTATTATTTTACATGTTTATTTTATAGTATTTATTTTGTTCACTTATGTTAATAGTTTTTAAAAAATGTTTATTTTATTAGTTTTTCACATTTTTTTCTACAGTATATCCATTTTTGCTTTATGAAATTGCCCAAATATGAATGCGTTAAGGTATTACCGGAACAACAGGGACCATCTTGCTGCATGAAGGCACTGCATTTAAAGAAAGTGGGGATAAGGTTCACTGCCAAAACCTCACAATATAGTTGACGCCTAAAATGGCTACAAAATCTTTGATAATGAAGTTTTTCTTTTTTTGCTCACCCAAACTATTTCATTATTATGTCTATTTAAACAGTTAAAAGATAAACTTTTTAGATATGTTGCGTCCTAATCTGTTGCCAAACAGATGTTCGGCACTGGAAGTTTTCTGTTACCCATTTGTTTTCTGGTCTGCTCATATTAAGGGTGTCAAATATTTGTTTGATCACAATGTGGTATTACATCGACCCAATAAATAGTCAATATTTAACAATATCACAAATTCTGCTTCGCTACTATTTTTATTGGGTTGGATTCAGGAGACAATATTATTAGCAGATACACAATCACTTCCATTCAAATCAAATCACAAAAAACAGCTAAAATATCAAAATCTGATTTCATTTCTGATCTAATCCAGACATTTACATAAAATCAATCAGTTCTTTTCACAAAAACAGACAGAACCACATTCTGTATATTGAGCTTTAAAATGCTCACTGAAAGAGTTAATCTTTGTTTGTGGACATTAAAGCGGGGTATAGTGACCTTTACTCCCATTTAGACTCCGCTAAGTAGTACAGTCTGACTTTAGACTAAACCTTTGGATTTCCTCATTTTCCTTCAAAGCAGATGAAAAAAAATCATGTTCTTACTGAAGTGTGTCATTAGATAATAATGATATTGCTGTTTGATGGATATTTGCAATATCTCTGCTATTGTCTTGCTGATCACCTGATCAATGTACCGATGCAGAATGATGTAGAGTTACGCCCCTTGTTAATACATCAGCATACATCACTATTCTTGAAAAGCTTTGGTTTTCAAGCACATAAATAGCCAACATGTGAGCAAAATATGTGGAAACAGGCTGATATATAGTCTCATAAACAAAACTCATCTAATAATAATAATAATGTCGTTTTTTATTAGGTTTTTTTTATAATTTACCTGCATTGAAACAAGAGCCAGAGAGCCTTGGCCTGGATATTTCTTAACCGTTTATCTGTAAGAGTTGCACATCTTTGCCACTGCCTCCAGAGTTAAACAGGGCAAAGCTTACCAGACTGCAGATGGTAATTCATGTGCGCAGGAATTAAAGCGTTATCAAGCTCCTTCAACGCCCCTAACCAATTCCCCTAATTTTTGCATCCTTTGATTCTCCATCTTTCCTTTTTATCATGCAGATTCTCATCCCCACTTCTCCAAAAACATTGCCAAAACAATCTAACCCATTGTTCATTTCTTACAGGAGCTTTCTTCTCTCCTGAATGCTTAAAGTGGTTGTCACGGTTAGAATAGCATCTCATGAGCTGGAGCAAAACCAGGAATTTCCCCTCCCGTCAAACCTCTGCCTGAGCACACACCTGGTGGGAAAAGCACACAACGTGCGCCTGACTTGACTTATCCAGATGGAGTAGTGAAATCCTGCTGTGAGGAACTTCTTTGGATTTAAAGCTAATATTGCAGGAGAGAAAACACACTTTGCCAGTGAGCTTTTAACGCTATTCAAGCAGTGCAGGGAGACACTTCAGAAACGTGAACCACAGAATGTCTTAGATCCTTTCCACCAGCCAGATCTCTCTGAATTATCAAACCTGGAGACTCACAGTTACGAGCACAGCACAAGGGACAAAAAAAAGTTCCATTAAAGTTCTTGGAAAGACATTGTTATCTCAAATCTCGGGGATAAAACTGTGCTTCTCCTGTTATCTGGAATCAAACAACGCTGACGGGGGTGATCCTGCATGTGGCTAATGATCATACAAAATACGCCACAAGAACAAAACCCCCAACAGTGCCAACATCACCCTCTCAAACTGAGATTGAAAACTAGCGTGTGCTCAGGAGTTTGTCTCCGACTGAGTGTTGAGTGACTTCCTGACAGCTGTTTGCCGCCTTATCTCCAAACCAGAGTGTGATCGCTGTGATAAACACACACCCAGGGTCATTACACACTCATGTGCAAACACGCAGGGTCAGATCGGTTTTGTTTCGTCGCGGTTATTCGCCGCAGGTGGGATTCGCGGCTGATGTCAACAAACCGACTTCAGAGTCAGACCCAGCCGGCACGCACAACCCGAGAGGCCGAGCAGCGTGAGAGGAGCGACAGCAGACATGAGATTAGGCCGCAATTCGGTGCACATGGCAGGAACTTGGACTCTCTCTGCTGAGAGTCTCAGAAAATCTGATGACACACTTTAAGACAAGATAAAGATGGAGATGTGCACGGATTGAATCTGTTCTGCTCTCTCTTCAGGTGGCGCTCCACCTGTGACCCCTTTTTCTCCAGGCACGTCTTTCTGAGGCACAAAACCTCAATGAAAACAAGGTTTAACTCCACAAATGTGAGCCACAGTTCCTGCCTCAACGCAGAATAGTGTAAATTAGGGTTGTCACGATACCAAATTTCTGTTTCGATACCGATACCATTTTGAATTTTCATACTTTGATACTTTTTGTAAAAAGGTAAACCAAACTATATTTCCTTTATTTGTGTTATTGTTCTCCAAATCTTTTTTTTTTTAATAATCGAATAAATAAGTCAAATCTTCAATCCTTTAGAACAAACAAAGCCAGTAATATAAAGCAATGCCAAAATTTAAATTAAAATCAAAATCAATCTATACATGAAACATTATATGGACATAAGTAGAAAAATGAATTATATAACTATCTAAATTAATTAAATGTTGTAGCGCGAATGGATTTTTTTAAAAATATGTTTCAAAATATTCATTTATTTAATGCTTTGTCTCGTTGGTTTATAATCTGAAACATTAAATGGGCATGGGGTCATGTCTATCAAATCACGCTTGTGTGGCAGACTTCATTATAGCATCAGTCAGTTCATCTCTGTTGCCAATTTTAAACTTATTTAAACATTTTAAAAATGTAATAACTTCTTTTAAAAAAAGTGCAAAAAAATGCATTTATTAACCATTGATGTGCCTTACTTTAGGCTGTTGTAGGTTTGTACTGAGCTGGAAGAGGTTTGTGCTTTTTACTTTGACATAACAGTGAACTGGTGAACAACATCATCACCTGTCGGTCCTGACCGAAGTAGCTGAACAAGTCCACATGGTTGTCCTTTAAGAGGGAAAAAGAAAAGATGACAGCTTCAGAAAAGCCCTTGTTGATAAATTAGGGGTTTGAAGTGAAGTTTGGAAGAATTACGGTTTTAAAGCCAACGATGAAGGCGAGCCATTCAACCCTGATGCACTGCAGTGAAAGCGATGCTACAAAGTCTGTCTTGCTAATGGAGGCAATACTTCAGGTAATCTGTGGCGCCTTCCACTACCTGACGTCTCCTCCATCTCAGTAAAGTCACTTCGGTTAGAACTCTGCATCGTCACCTACGTCACACTCACTGGCCTGTAGGAAACACTCAAAGGCGCTATAGAAGATGTTTCTGCATTTCAGAAAGCAGACTGTTAGCTAGTTTTTGAATACTGTAATGCGCATGCGCAAGACCAGCCTGCTAGATTCACAGCTCCCCCCGTGCACAAACCACTCCAGTGTTTAGCAGACAGCAGGTACAGATTCTCCATCATGTCACAAACGCAAGTAAAACAGATGTCGTTGTCTGAACGTCGCTAACTGCTAGCATAATGATGTTAGCTACCTGCTGTAAACATCAGATGAGAGCACGCAGCTTCCAGCACGGAGAATTACTCTCACCAATCAATCACTCTCATTGATCAGTCTCGCCTACAACCCGTTTAACTGACCGTCAATCACTCTTACTACGATAGTTAAAGTGATTGATGGGCCAATAGACAAATTAAAAAAGTTAAGGAATGCAGAGATGATTGGTGAATGTTTTTCAGCCCCATTACTTTCACAGCTGATGTATAATAATATTCATATATTTAAAGCTTTTAATTAATCATAGCATATGGAGTAGTGAACCCAATTTTATTGAATTTTGCAAAAATTGTGAAAAGAAACATCTTTTAAAACATCTTTAAAGAGACGAGAGAGGCTCCAATTTACCAAATCTATTTGCTTTTTTTTTTCTTTTTAGTACCGTTTCTTTTTAAATGCTGGTATAGTACCGTTTGTAACGCTGTAGTATTGCGGTGCTGGTACTGGTATACCATGCAACCCTGGTAAATGATATCTCACGCTGACCAGTTTCTCTCTTTCTGCACTCTTTCACTCATAAACCTTCTTTCCTAGACACAACCGAGTTACGAGCACAGGGAGGCCAATGCTGCGCCTTAGCTTTACCTCCCTGATTTAAACACTTCATCGAGCTGGCCTTACACCCCCCCCCCCCAGAAATAGCCACTTTCCATAGATAGTAAATAAAATAAACAGTTGTGTCTGTCCGCCTCCGCTTCTGCCCGGAGAGATTTCTGGCCCATCAGCTGTTCCAGGGCCGCGGTTAAAGGGAATCACATGTTTGGCCTGACATGAGAAAACTCTGTCAGATGAGGAGAGCGACAGACACGGAGAAATAAGAGAGAGAGAGGCGAGTTTTACTGGTCGCCTTCCAGCCGACTCCGAACGTTCGGACCAATATGAGACGTAAAGAGAAACAGATTGTTATGGGAGTTTTTACAGAGTGTAAAATATTGGGTGTTGATAAGGCTCAGACCTTTAAGAGGAACAGAAAAGAAAAGGAGGACTGGTTTTATTTTTTGGGGGGTTAGTTTTCCCATCAATCTCATCTCAGTCTGGTAAAGGTCCATTAAGGCGAGAGGAGCAGCGACTCCATCGCCTCTGCTGCCGGAGAGCCCAGCAACACACACCCCAAAGAAAGCTTGTGAAAGAAAGTTGGTGAGTTTGTGTGTGTTGGTGCGAGCACCAGCAAAGCGCCCTCTTTTGTCTCCAATCCTATCAGTGTCACAAAGGTTACGCTCCCTCAAGATAACCCGCGGAGATCTCTGTGGGCTCCGGACGATTTTTTTCCCCCTCCTCTCTTTTTGTGATTAGGTGTCAGCAGAATTTCCTTGGTGTGCAGACGACTGCTTTCATGTCGCGGGTTTCTCATGGTCTCGCAGCCTATCAAGCTGCCCATTCAAACACCACGCTAAGAGCTTCCAAAGCAAGGTACACAATGTCTGTTTGTAGTCTGGTCACACAAGAGGGAATCCATAATTATCCGAACACAACAGCATTCACACTCGCACTTCCTGATGTTGTCTGGCAGCATGGAACGGCCTTTTCTTTTTAGGCTACATTAACTTTAAGAACCTAACAGGATGTAAAAGGTCAAAAGAGCAAAACAAGGTTTTCACTTAGAGTCACATGAGAAGAAAACGTAGGAAAAAAAATGAGATAAAATCATAATCATACTTTAAGTCTTGGAGATCCTCGGATTGAAAACATGGACATAGTTTTGCTGTGAGGAATGCAGCAGGAAAACTTTGACTCGGCACAGATGTGGCAGCGCTGGCATCCGAGTACTGCTTGGCAAGAGGACAGAACCTTTGGAAGCAGGATTTGTTTCTCAGCAACCCCTTAGGTGGACTGTGGTTTGGTTGGTATTTTCTCTTTTACATAAACGTGTCATTTAAGCTATCAGATATCCAGAAGAGACGCAGGGACTGTGTTGTTCTTGAATCCAAGATCAGGTTCTTTCATGTGTCCGCTTTAAGCTACTTGTGTTATTTCAGGAGGAATTTATATTTCTCTGTGTGCTGGTGTGTTAGATCTACAAACTTATATCACCGGTCAAGTGGTGTGCTCCTGACTCATAATACACAGCAAAAAATGAATAAAAACTGTCTCACTATTGTGGATTTCAGTAGTTTCTGTAGTTGTTACTCTAATACTATAATTTGTGTTCAAGTACTATTTAAACAAATGTACAAGTTTATCAGGAATGGTTACACATAGAGATGCACCTATTTGATACCAAGATCGCATATCGGCTCCAATACTGACAAATTAGTTGGATGAATTTGTCCGATCCAGCATTCCCATCCAGTCATTTCTTTTTTTAATTAATATTATAATAAATGTACACTATATTTGTTAATAAATTATATTAAGTACATTTATATCTGTGTTAAATTGTTACCTTTTTTTATAAGAAGGCTAAATGTTTATGTCAAGCCTGATGCCTTCACTCACATGGCACATGGCAAGTAATATGGCTTATTCATTCAACATTAGGATCTGATCGGTATTGGGGATCAGCCGATACACTCAGCCCAGATATTGGTATCGGACTGGATCGGAAAAAACTGGATCAGTGCATCTCTAGTTACACAGACCTTAGAAATGAGTAAAACAACACTACACTTTGTCATCACAACTGTTATACAGAAAGAAACTATAAGCTACAAATAAAAATATTCAGCTTTAATTTGTTTGCATGTCCACTCTTTTAAAGTTGAAAAGTTGATGGTTGGTGCAAATGCCTTATATTTGTATGATATGACAGCCTACGCTGCAATGATTGAATGAGATATGATACTATCTGGGGTTTTTTCAAAATATTTTCTGGATCATTTGCAGTACTAACGAAACTTAGGAAACAGAGTCCAAAATATAGTTACAGTATGTCAGCTGAACATCTAAGTCAATTTCCTGACAAATATAGTCTGACTTGTTCATTTGATTTGACCCATAAAATATCTCATGGTTTGACTTGGAGACCTGGGCACGTTAACAATTACCCTTTGCCTCTGTGAGCTTAATAGTCCGCTGACACGCTAACAAAGACCTGGCACAAAGCCACAATTAGAAACCTGGACAAACCATGCTAGCTTACTAAATCACATGCAAGTAACAAGGGCTAAATTAAGTATAGAAGGTCAACTGTACAGCACCTAACATGATGTTATTTCACTGTAATTAATTAACTGTACTTGTAAACTGTTCAGTGTAAGACAATGAAAAGAGGGTGCAGAAGCATCATAGCACTTGAGTCGACGAGCCCCCAACTTCCTTTCTGCTACAAGTCTTTCTGGAAACTTACCTGGCTGTGCATCTGTGCTGTACTGTATCTCACCATCTTCTCAGCTTTATTTGTTAAAGAACAAAACACTCGTAAAAACTCAGCAAAGTGCAGCAGCTGATGTCACCACAAGACCTGAAATTGATTTCATGACCATGCGCTGCAACTTAAAACCACCCACTCCCACAAGATTTGATTTACAGTAAGACCTGCAAGATCCCAAAGCAGCTCTCTAATACGCATCACAGTGGATGAATGATGCTTTCATCAACCAGCTGATCTACTCAAACCATCACTGTCACCATTCTTCAGTCATAGCATTGAAAAGTTTCTTTGGGTTCACTTCACGAGATTCTCATACCAAAATATATTTTTGCTGTTGATCCATAGCAACAAACATATTAGTTGTTTTTTGTTGTTGTTGTTGTTGTTGTTGTTTTCACTAAATGATACTTAGAAAAAAAAAGTGAATATATTAGTTCAACTAAATCCAGACATTTAAACATGAGGCATCTTACATTAGCAGCAAAATTCCCATCTTCTGTTTTTCACTTGACATAAGGTGCATAAGTGGGAAATAATTACGAATTAACACAAAGAATCCATTCACTTATTTAATGTAAAAAACATGTTTTATATCTGGTATATAAAACATAGAGCTGCAGAGACATCCGGGTCACTGCTGGTTTCCTGTAAGCAACACGCTGAAATGTCCTGGGTCAAACTGCTGGGTTAGAAAGGGACCAACTCATTTCTGGGTTATTTCACCCCAGACATTTGGTTTAAAATATAACATTGTAGTCACTATAACCCAACTCCTGGGTTAAACTAACCCAACACCGTAGTCAATATAACCCAACTTCTGGATCAAATATTTAACCCAAAAGTTGGGGAGAAAAAAAAAAGTTCTGGGTTGAAGTAACGCAGAAATGAGTCGGTCCCTTTTTAACTCAGCAGTGGGTCAAAAATAACCCAGGAACTTTTAGTGTGAATGTGGCTTGTTATCTGTCTTAGGTCATGTTGTAATGGATCAACTGAAAAAATCCCGATACTAACCAACTAAAAGGGGGTCTTATCACCACCTATAAAGGTGGAATCTGACATCATTTGTCCAATAAATAGATTTTTCCACCCGTACTTGTATATTAGAACAAGGACATTTGTGGCTACTCCAACTTGCCTGTGCATGAAAACACGGGAAGTTTCTGCCATTACTCATTCACATGGGCATCTTATTATGTAACATTACTATACAATAAATATCTGTTGTACTGTATTTCAGGTTTTTATTTACTATTATTTTATGTATCTGTTTCAGGTGGTTATACCAATGACTGATATTATAAATCAACACTTCTCTTTTCCCCCAGTTATTCTAAGGTTTGTTTTGAGGGAGTGGGTTCAGATATATTTCAAATATTGGACATATTTATAAAAAGCACTTACAACCCTGCAACATTAAGAGTTATAAAGAGTGAACTGTACTTTGTGGTTAGCTTTAAATCCTCTCACCAGTACCTATGGCAACATCAGAACGGACCATTATGGTTTTTTAATGCAGTAGCTGCTGGTCTGAACACAGCCAATCCCGAAACGTTTGCTGCGTTCTGGCCGAGGCCTTGAATGTAAATGGGAATGTGATTTACCATGGGAACTTCGCTGCATTCCTCTTGTTTTGTATGACTGTGAAAAGAACCGGACTTGAGCCAGCTGAAAGGAACAGAGAGGTCTAACAGCCAAGAATTGGCTGCACTGAAGCTAAATTGAGAACGGCATATAAATCTTAGCCTTTAAGAGACTAACATACAATTACTCACACACACATGTGAATACGCACATGCACGGCAGCTCCGCAGAGACTGTTACCAGCTAAGATGTTAGCGGTTCATCCCCAGGCCCGTTAGTGCCAGGGTGGCATCTAGAAAGCCTCCAGCTCTAATGATGGCAAAAAAAAACTCATTTACACATGAGGACAGTGGAGAAAGACTGAGAGGTGTCCTGTAGTCGAACACAGCCAAGCCAGTGTGTGTGAAGCATGTGTGAAAGAGGGGGGAAGAGAAAGATGGTGGTAGACAGCAGGACAGCATCCAAGGAAGCAGTACAAGCGACAAATCCATACAGCCATCAAAGCACGAACACACACACCTTAGGAAGACAAGTCAGCGGAAAACGGGGAGGAAGGAGAGCGGAGTGAGGAATGTGGGGGAGTGTTGAGTGAAAATGGACTACAGTAGGTGTGCAGACTTCACTAGCACAGAAAAGACGACAGAGAGCAGCTCATCTCACAGCTGGAGGAGTGTTGAGCAGCTGTTGTCGAGGAGGATGGAGAAAGTCATTGAGGGGGGGGGGGTTCTGACAGCTAGAAACCGGGAATGGGCCAAAGACAACCAAAGATGAGTTTGCGGTCTTATCAGGCAATTTCCTAAGTACCCAAGATACGAGCGGCCAAATTAGAAAACGAAACATTAATCCTTGTGAATTATGAGTGTCGGTGCCAGGTTTAAGAAAGGAAAAATTACAGAGACGAATAAACCAAAATGAAGCGTCACGCCTGCTGAGAGCAAATATCAGACATCCTGATGAAGATCCAGTAGCAGGGGAGCAAACTGTGATTAAATTGTTTCCATTGTGGTTCAGATTGAACCTCAGTGGGGCTATGAACTGATACTGTGGGACGAAAGAGTTCATGAAAAGCCCATTCTGCTTTATTTGGAGCAATAACGCTCCGGCTAACAGAACAAGTGTCACCTGAGAGCAGCAGACATCAAATCCCTCCTGACAGAGAAAAGACTTAACTGGGGTTTTTCTGCCATACATTTTCCAATTTGTGTTTGCCTTTAAAACAGCTGGTAATTATAAAGA
The DNA here is from genome assembly GCA_023101725.1 of Atherinomorus stipes. Taxonomy (NCBI): domain Eukaryota; kingdom Metazoa; phylum Chordata; class Actinopteri; order Atheriniformes; family Atherinidae; genus Atherinomorus; species Atherinomorus stipes. The sequence continues at coordinate 91,866 of JALJCO010006390.1, read as the reverse complement.
TCTATTGATCCTGAGTAGTCTGCTTCAATCTTGTTTAACTAGGGGAGCATCGACAGGAGCTGCTGGAATTATCTGACATTTCAAGGCATCATTGTTATTCTGCATGGAACAAAAACATGAATTTTCATGAGGAGCTTTAAATAGCCTGATCTGGAAACAGGGAATCATTCAGAAAATGAACGACAGGAAGATTCATGTTGAAAAAAGAAAAACCACTTTTTCGATGTGGACTAAAAAGTTGTGGGGTGGAAATGGCTCCTCAGAGTGCGGACACGGCCTCATGGGTTTTCTCAAACGAACTAGACTTGGACGATGTGGGTTCTCACTGCGGGAGTCCGACAAATCTGCGTGGTCTCACGGTTGTTTTCTGAAAGGTTTTGAGCATGAAACCCTCGTCACCACGTCGTGATGCAAATACTGTAAAAAGCGCCCGCATAACTCCAGTCCTTTCCCCACCCTCCACCTCCAGCTTTTGCGTCTAACCGTTCCGGACTTTGCAATCGTGCAGCCGACCTCCAGTTCTGACAACTGTTCCGAATTTTTGCCGCAGTCTCACAGCACATAAAAAACGGACCTAATCCTATTTCTAGACTCAAGAACAGTTTAATCGGGACAAAAATTTCAGTGTGACCTTGCAGTAAGGAGTTATTATTTCTGCTTCCATCTTCAGGTCTAAGGTCGCATTGTCGCATTGTCCTGTCAGACAAAGAAGCAGAACGCTCCAGAGAGGACTGATCCATCAGCGGTCAACACATCCAGCAAGGTAATTAAGTTTAAAACACTTTAAGGTGAATTATTACTCATTTCCGTGATATTCCACTTTAATAATGAATTCCATGATTCTGTGATCACGATTTATCTGTGTTACACTACACAACAGTGCCACATCAGTATGAAACGCTACTAATGACATTGATTGGCTGCGTGAGTTACGATGTGTGAACTGCATCATATGATTGGCTGGACTATGTTAGTCAGTGACCGTGTTTACATGAGAGTTTTAATTCAGAATTAAAGTCCATTCCTCTTTAAGAAGACCATGTAAACCCCTAATTCCAAATAAAAACAATTATTCTGAATAAAACTTAATTCAGAAGTAAGTTGTTGGTTTATTTCTCGTTTAATTCCGGACAAAATAATTCCGATGTCACGTAAACCTTTAATTCTGCTCTAAGTTAATTCGGGTTGTTCTGAGCATGCTCCTTCCATTGTCCTGTTGTAATGGCGCTTGTCGAAGCACACACAAAACAAGCGTTGGACTCGTGCCAGCCCATGGAAATTAAGTAGTATGTTAATGTCAAGCTGTTGCTACAAAACTACAATCAAAATCAAAGTGCAAATCTTTATTATTATGTGGTTTTCTATGTCGTAGCTGGAACGAAAAGGAACAGGAACCAGGGTTTGTTTACTTCTGGGTAAATGGATGTAAATATGTCACGTCTGCACCCCATTCAATCAGAACCCTTCCAAACCCACAGATCCAACACAAAGTTAAATAAATGTGTTTTCCATACGTACCTTAATTTCAGAATTATTACTTTAATGTAAACACAAAAGAGAATAATTATTTCCGAATTATTCAATTTGGAATAATTAATTCCGAATTAAAAAAACATTATGTCACCAGGGCCACTTTTTTACTGTACTTACCTGCTTGTTGTCCCTTTTCACTCAGTGGGCCGCATTACAAAATGGTAAGGAATGCATTATTATGTGTTTATTATAATATATACTGTCAGGCTTTATTTATTTTACGTGCTGCATAGTTTTGCTAAATGCGGAGAACAAGGGAGTAGTGCACGATTGCACAAGCACACAGCTTAGAAGGAACATTGCTTTTACGACCCCCCCCCCCCAAAAAAAAATCTAGCAATGAAACATATTTGTACATTTAATGCAACTTGTCTGTCAAGAATTCATGAAATTTCGCTCCATTGGGTCTTTACACATATTATTCAAATTCACTATATTAAACTTGGTGAGGAAACATAAGCTAATCAGACAGACAGTTATTATTTACCCTATAAGATAAACATGCAAACAATTAAACCTGATTGGGCGTTTAGACCCCAGTGTTCAATAAACAAGACTAAAGTGTATTTAAGTGCAAAAATTGTTTAGAAATTATTTTATTGCTGTAGGTGATCAATAGCATCTGAGTGCCTGCAATTGTTGTTTGCGTAGTGTGGAAAAAATGCATGCTAGGATAGAAATTTCCCAATTCTCTCCCATTTTATTGGAATTCACAGAGGTAACAGAACAGAAAACATTTAGGTCTATAGACACCTAAAAGTAATCTAATCTTATTATTGTTGAGTAATTCTTCATTTACTGTGAGTATGTCTTTTAGACATCTCTTTTTCTGAAAATGTGGCCAGGGCTTGAAGGGTTAAATGACCAGAAGCGAAGCTCTGCATCAGAGTTCATCAGTGTTCAAACCTCTTGTAAAGTAAAGGCTTTTTTATTCAACTCAAAGAAAAAAAGCGGTGCTTGGGTACTTTCATGGCTTATGAAAATGTTTAACAGTTTCAGCCACTCATCATCTAAATATGCGTGTGTGTAGCTGCTTGCATAAACATAGACATATGTTAGGAATCTGAAGAACAAGCCCCCGACCGAACACCTACATGTGAAACTGCTGCTTCTTGTTTATTTATTTCCTTCTGCGGGCTTTCCCTTCATAAAAACCATAGGCTGAGGCCAAACACCCGCAGGGAGTGACCCTCATGTCCTACGAAACTGCTGCCTAACACATGATGCGGCTTCTTTTTGCCTCCTGCTTCACCCTCACCACACACGCAAATATGCTTCCCGCTATCCAAAGACGCAAAATGGGCCGAACAAACACGCCAAGCTGGCGGGCAACGGTGAATGAATTGTGAGATGTGGAATAAAAATTGGAAAAACGTTGAAGCCGAGCAGGCCGGAGCAACGCTGGCGTAGCACCAACGCACACACACACACAGGCGAACACACACACTCACGTCTGCAGCGGAGCGAGGTGTCAGAGCCCGTTAGAGGCCTTTGGCTGGACACAGCTCCAGAACAAGCTGGACAAAAGCGTTGCCTGTCTCCCTTCATTAAGTGATTTAAGATCCCGTGTTCCCCCTACTCCTTTCATCGCTGTCCAAAGTGAACACACTTAAAAAGCCCTACAAGAATGCCAGGGCCTGCTGACATGAATGGGGTGAAGAGAGGCAAGAAAGCCAAGTTCATGGCGAAGGACCAGGGTCTAAAGCTGAGCTACGCTAGCCATGCCTATTAGCCTTAGGGCAGATAGAGGGGAGACATCCAGCCTGAATAAACTAAGGTATGATCCCCGGGTGGGAAACAGCAGCCACTTAATCCATTAACAGTTCTTCCTCCACAGAAGAAACCAAGTTTTTCCCATGAAGGTTCAGTTTAGCAGAAATGTGCCATTTCCACATTCCTGGCTAAAGAGGCAGAGCAATCCAGGGGAGATGGGAGACGACGGAAAAGATGGAGGAGCTGGATGGAACATTGCCGCCGAGTCCAAAATCAACCTCATGAGAGCTCTGCTTTGGTTGAGTTTTGTCATCATTATGAATGATTAAAGCTGACTATCGTATATCACACCAGGATTTGTTATGAAAACTCTATTACCGCCTATGATTCAGCTCGGATCTGGAATTTTCTGGATGTAAAAAAGGTTTTAGCAGCTGCCACAGAGGCGTCTCCAACTCTGCAGCCAATTTAGATATACTGTCGAGTCTTGACAGTCTGGTTTTGTCGAAAGGAGTGAAAACATATATCAGGCAACAGCAGTGGAGTCCAAACGGAGCATGAAGCGCTCCACTGCACTGAAAGATTTTGCAACTGATCCACTTTATGCCATTTCAGTATATCGCTGAGACCTTAGAGAAAATCCCAGAACAGTGTCATTGCCAACTATGTTGGTAGAAACCACAGATGGATATGATTTCATTATTTGTATGAGAGAACCCTCCTTGTGGTACCTGAGGAATATGAACCGGTCAAACTGTAATCTTTAGAGCGATACTTCTCTTTCTTTTTTCAGATGAGGGTTTGATGACATCACCATCTCCCCAACCTTAAATTGTATTTGTTTGCTCCTTGGTATGTTTGCTTTCATGAAGGGCAAAACACATCAATCAAGAACACAAAATAATGACATAAGTGGAATCTGTAAACATCTATGATTTGTAGTGACATAGATAAAATGAGACTATATCACCATGGCAACTAAGGCCCTGTTTGCACATAAATGTTTTTATGCAAAATCGCAATTTTTTCCCTTTGCTTATGTTAAAGTAGCTGCTAGGGCTGCACGTTATTAGAAAAACAATGTTGAAACTTGGGATGACGATATGATGCGCAATAAATAAAATTCTTTGATATGCAGTGTAGGGCTGGACAATCACAATTTTGATCGTGATTTCAATTTTGCTTTCTCACGATCATAAAAACACTGTAATCGAAGAAAAACTAAGAAAATCCTGAAGTGAACAGACTGGTGGAGTTATAGGAAGCAAACTGCAGGAATGCATTTAGACTGGGTATTTATTTTCACTGCGATTATTGTTTTAATATATTATTCTTATTTTACTCCTTTACTTATTTCTAATTTATTTCCGGTTGTGTTTTTTTTAAAAGTTATATTTGAGGTTCAGTTTTGGTGGTTCATTAAACACTTTTTATAAAATCAATGAATAATCGTGTATATTAATCGTGATTTTGATATCAGTCAAAATAATCGTGATTATATTTTTTTCCATAATCGTCCAGCCCTAATGCAGTGTCTTTTGGACACCATAGCTGGTAGCCTATGACGTACAAGGAAACAAACAGATTATTTCCATTACAACACTGATTCATTAGTAAAGCCCTTCGATTGGCCGTTGATGCACACGGTGCAACTCCAACTGGAAAACATAATTTCACTCGTTTGAAATATATGCAAACAGACACTATTGTAGTTTAAGTCGTACTTTGCAATATGAATATTGTGCAGTAATAATGTGAAAACGATAAATTTGCTATATATTTTGCAGACCTAAAAGCTGCATTTACTCATAAAAAGAGGTCTATCTCCTCAATTTGAAAACATAAATTGCATGCCAGGCCAGTGGGCAGTGAACCTTTGCAACAGCAAACCCTACATGTGCTAAACTACCTCAGACCTGAAGACATAACCGCTTATATAGAGATGTACTGGTTATCTAGCGTGTGCAATCTCTGCATCTTCACTGGCGGCATAAATGGTGCAAAAATCAGGTTTTCCTCTGGGAAACCAAACAACCAGATTCAGCATCAAAAACGGAACATGGAGGTCGGCCATAGTCGTCGTCATCGTTGCGCTATTTGCTCGGGTGTAAACAAATGCGCAAAAGTAACAAATGTTGTCTTCGCCGACCACGAAGTTTTGAGAAAATTTTCACTCTGGAGCCTTTTCTCGAGCCTTTGCAGTAAAAATCGTCTGCCTAAAACTGCATTACCATGGCAACAAGAGGCTAAAACTTTTGTCTTTTTGTCTTAGTATCATCATGTAAACAGGGCTTGAGTTTCCCCCAAATATCCATCTTTTCTCATATTTTGAGAGGAATTTGACCAATATTCTACAACAGAATCTCAAAAAAATGTTAAGAAACTAAAAGATAGTAATTAACAAGAAAATATTAAATGGCCATTTTTGTCTATTTTATCTGTTTAGTTTATTAATTTTATCTAAAAATAACCTCTGAATACTAAGGTTGCCAAACTGTGACAGAAAAATGTTACTTATTGTTACTTATCAACTAATTTTATAGATTTTTCTAGGAGTCTTTGTTTTTTGCCATATTTAAACAGAATACGTCTCCATAAATTGAGAAAATAATAACGATCAGCTCATAAGACTGAGATTTTGTGTCCATGATTGTGTAGAGGTGATATTAAAGCACACAAATACACACCTTTATAAAAACGCAACACACACAGCTTCAACTAACACCTGAAAGGTGGCAAACAGAAAAAAGTTTGATGTTGGTCAACTTTCTGAAAGATATGACCACTCCGACATCAACATTTCATTTAGTCTGAGGTGCACAGCGCTGCATCAGAGAGAAGAAATCCTCCACAAGTCTGTTCAAAGAAACAGTCTAATTGGAGAGTGAGTGTGGTCAGAAGTGGACAGCCTACAGAGAACGCAGAAAATGCACTATTTGGTTTTGGAGAAAAAGACGGTTTGAGCAGCCAAGGTCCAATTAGTGTGGTATACGATGTGGGATCCAAACATTTGTTTACAAGAGGCCTTTTTTTCCTCCTCTTCTTCCGTGCAGCTCCCTGCGTCAGGAATGAGGGACCCTGGTCAGATTCCACGGCGGCTCTTCAACAGAGTGGGTGTGGCTACACCACACAAACCTCCAGGCCTTTTGACATTACACTGTGCAACCATGAGGTCAGAGGAAGGCTCTTTCTTCCTTGACACAAAGGAGTGATTTTTCACTCGCCCCGTGAGAACAGCAGCAAATAATGAACTCTCGGGCCCCTGGTATCACGTTCGGTTTCACACGCGTCAACTCCATTCTGGAGCGGAACAAAAGGGCAGCAGGAGAAACATTTGTGGGGATGGAACAGTGTGCCCAGGACATGCCATGCAGGGGGGATTTGATGCATTTTAATGGCAGTGATGCTCATATGATCAAGGGGGTAATGTTTCTCTGGATGTCCATGCAAGGTCCTCCTCAGAGCAGAAGCTTTGCAGGCTTTCCTGAACCTGCAGCTCATCATGACAGCATTACATCACAGCAAGAACAAAATCTGAGATGCACTAATGTGCAGCATGTATTGAGCACGGTGCTTTGAGCAAATGTCTGGTTTCTAACTGTGACTTGACACTACAGCAGATGGAGGAGCTGCTGCCTGGTGCAGATTATCAGTTTCATTTAGTAAAGTACGAAAAGAAGAACGTTTGTCTCCTAGTTTTACCAAAGCACAGTATCCACATTTTACATCTTGTCATGATATTTGCATTGATAATATACCCTTTATCATGATCACTGATTAAAAACAAAGTTTTCTCTCCAATATTCTTCATGAGGCAGGATGATTTCGGTGTGTTTTTTATCAAAATTCAACAGCAAAAGCCAGAAAAAATCTGAGTTTGTGAAAAGCCAGCTAACAAAGCCATTTCCATACATAGATAACTAAAGTCAACGTGGCATCATATCCTAATTTAAACTGGCTACAGACAAACTGCTAGCACTGCTAGCAATGCTAGCTTACTAGCTTTCAAGAGGATGTAGCACCACTTATGTTCCGTTGCAAAAACCTTCAGATGATGCAGACAAATTTACAACGTTTGGTTGAAAGAAGAGGGTTTTTTTGTCAAACTGTCAATTCTTCTTTTTAAAGTTGTATTTTTGTTTCAAATTTGAACATCCGTAAGCATGTATGGAAACACTAAACATCAGTGACTTGAAGTTTAAAAGCTGCAGGCTGTAAGCTCATCAGAACATAAAATGCAAACAGGATATAACACTCTTTTAGTTGTTCATCTTATGATCCGTGAAAAGGAGCTGTGACATATTTCACCACCAGTTAAATGCTCAGTGAAATAAGCTAATGCTATATTTGCTGTGTTGCTTCGTAAATAGTTGAAACCAGTTACCAAAGTTGTGTTATTAGAACAAACGTAACACCACGTAATCTTAGAACTTAGTGTTTGGAAGTTTTCTAAACACTTCCCACAAATGGGGAAACTATTTGTTTTAGCTTTTCTCTGCCACATGGGAGCAGTATTCATGCCACATGGGAGCTACGGGGTGGCCAAGGGTGGCTGCGGCCACCCCAACGCTTTAACCGGGCAACACTCAAGCAGTTACAGAGACCCCAAGCTGCTTCCAAACCATATTCCCTTCTTATTCTAGACACAAACTACCCCATACAGTTGGAATCTTTAAGATCGGACATGCAGAAGTTGAAAATCCCACTTTTAAGCTTTTCTCGCTGAGATATTGCGATTGGGGAAAGAAAGCTTCTGCTTCACAGGGGAGAAATTTCTGGAACCGCCACTGGTTGCAGATTTTTTTTTTTCTCTGACGCAAGAAGAGAGCTTAGTAATGTTTATAAAGTAAGTGCACATTGTAAAACTAGCTAAAAAAAAAAGTTTGGATTTTCGTAAAAGCTGTGACAACCAGTGCTACTGTGCTAATGTGCTCTGCATTGTTACATTGAAAATGACCCTGAATCCTATAGACACATATGCAAGAGTAAAATCTTGTGCTTTTATGTGCATGTTCATGTTTATTATCACCGCCTCGTGTATTTTGTGTTTGTTTGAAGTGTTATTTGTGCTTGTCCTGAGAAATTGTGCAAAGCCAGCATGTTTGCATGCTACAATATGCAAGCGACCAGTTAGGGCAGTATTAGAACCAATTTGACTGGAAGGAAGGTTGCAGAGTCGACAGAGCTAACTAGAGAAGCGCTCCGAGATCGCAAACCACCACCACCATTTCATTTTTGAATGGTGAGTGAAAATCTCCATAAGCTGCTCCTCCATGTGGCCATATCTCACAATGACACAGAATCTTTAAAAAAATCCCTGGATCCAAACGGTGATCTGGATCAACACCAAAATTTAACAACATTCCCTGAAAATTTCATTGAATCAGTTCAGTACTTTAGTCATTTTGCTAGCTGACAGACAAATACGAATGTTCACATTAGAAATAAAGAAAACTTAGGAAAAGTCTTGGAGACATGACACGGCATGCTTGTTTTAGGGACTTTATAGTATTTACTAGCCACAATACAGCTGCTGGTTGTTTTTTTCTGCTATGTTATAAAATAAACTAAAAGCCAACTACTGTATTGTTACCATGTTGATATTTTTTGTGTTTTCTGCATAATTCAGCAAACTCTGTTCTCAAATATGCGCCCTAATCCTCCCATAACAAGACTAGCACTCAAACAAAAAAACCTGCGTTGCCTGTTAGCTTGCTACACAAGTAGGCTAAAGAAGGATAGGCTCCTCATATACACAAGAAAATGTGGGGTGTTCAGTAGCATTTACCTGCTACACAGCAGCCAGTTATAGCAGGTTTTCTGCCAGAAGCTCATAAAGTTAGCATGGTTGATATCCATGAGCACTGTTCAGGAAACTGGAGCTACAATACGAAGTTCTGAAACCCTGAAATACATTTTAAGTTAGTTTGAAATTTGGGGAAAATTACAGCCTTACTATTCTTACACTTTACATGTGTTGTGTGTTTCCTTTTCTTGCATCATCTTCAAGCTTTCATTATCAGTCTAAAACAATCACTTGTTGATTTGGGCAAAAACTTTTTAAACCACCTTACAGTTTTGATGTCTTATTCACGAACTAAACCTAAAACCTCTGAAAGTGAAGGCAGATGCTGCAGCTAAACGTAATTAAGTCAGTGTGTCCCAGCTTTATCAAGGTCGAGACATAATTTCATCTAAAACCTGTGACTTTGCTAATAAAACACTCGTTCTAAAGCAGCACCAGCACTCAGCCGCCCTGCTCTGTGTCATCTGTTCAGCTAAACTATGAAGCATTTGGAAAAGGCCAGACGGATTAGGATGCAGTTGCTTTGACATGAAAAGCTGCACTTAATTCAAAGGCTCTCATGGCTGATTAATCACAAATTATGATCAAACAACTGACTTACAGGATAAACATATGACACCCTGCTCACAAGCCTGCATCTGCATGTTTGCCTCCGTGTGCAGACATGCGTGGCCTGTGTGTGTGTGTGTTCAGGCATGTGAGCGAGTGTGACCACACCGTCTCCCCAAAGTCTGCAGACTCATTTTCCACAGCAGATTAAATGTGTTTCTGCACCCGCAGAGCACGCCACCAAATTGAAGTCACCAGCGTGGGGACACTCATCTGGACGGCATCTGAAACTCTCTCTGTGCACATCAACAGAGCAATTTGTACAAAAAGATCTGACTCAGACTCAGAGAACTGGCTCAAGTTTTGGATAAGACTCCAAACATTTGGGCTGTGAAGGCTGGAAATTTATGAATATAATAAACTGGACCTAATTTTCACTGGGTCTGCGTACACGACAGAAGTGACTTCAGCTCAAATCAGGCTGACATCTGGAGGATCAGCTGAGCAGTCGGAGCTAAAGGTGGATTTCTGAAGCGGCGGGAAAAAAGCTGTGAAGTCAGAGAGGGTCTAATCACCCTCCTCATATCTGATAGCAGAGCAGCAGCTGGATGACAAACATCTGGACACTGGGGTCAGCGGAGCTGGGTGGAGATGCAGCTGTGGGTTGTTTGTCATGAGTAACACTTTTAAACCTGAACGCCTTCATGTAGCTGAAAAACACTAGTTTTAAAAGCTTTGTATTTCATGTAACTACAGAAAAGTAAAATATGTCTTCATAATTTTCAGAAATTTTGTTGTTACAGAAAATTCTTAGTTTTTTTTTATTAGCTAAAAATCAATACAATTTGATTGCATCTGCACACATTTTAGCTATATACATGATACTACTTGTTAAATATAAATATTTATTGCAAAATAAATCCCCAAGGCAAATTTTGACTCATGCAGTCGCAAATTTTGCTCTCAAATATACATATTGGGGTATTTCTGCACCTAATTTAGGTGTTTTGCTCCTAAAAAAATATTGGAAGTACAACATATACTCAGAATATAAAACATAGAATACTACAACATTATGTTTCCATTTTATTCAGGTATCAAAACCGCAATTATTGGCAAACTGACCATGATTCTTGGCAATTTGCATTCAATACAATATATTCTTCAATTACAGACACATTTTGTGCATATTACATGTGAAAAACTAAATGTTAGATTTTTCACATATAGGATATTCATATTTTTGGCTTTTTTTTAATGATTCAGTTACACTCAGATGTTACAAAATTGAAAACTTGAGAAAAAGTTTTCCAACTTCCTCAAACTGGTCTTCTTAAAAAAATATGACAGTAATGTGTGGCAAAATCAGAGAATCAATGGTTAGGCATCATATGACTTCAACAAAAGGATAACTGTCAGATTATTCTAAATTAAATAAATAATAATAATAAATAAAATAAAATATTTATCTTTTTCAAATTTAAAATCCCCAAATTTTGCAGCTGGAGCAACAACTGTAAAGTTAGTTTGTATTAAATGATATGGGTGATACAAAAAACGTTCCTGTTGATATGATACCATTGGTTTACAGCACATTTTCATCAACACCCTCCAATTAAAGAAAGGAAAAAATCAGCTGTCTGTGAAATAAGATGAAACTGACAAAGGTAATAATAAATAAAAATTCTAGCAAAATCATGACATTGACTTTGAACTGTGGTGTAAAAGAAATGTTAAAAACAAACAAACAAAAAATAAAACAAGTAAACAAGCATGATGGGGCTCCGTAGCTAAAATTTTGTTGAGTAACACGTTGAGGCAATCACTGCAATCAGGTGTTTTCTGTAATGTTCAGAAAGACTTCTGCACCTGTTGACAGGTATTTTGGTTCACTGTTCATTGGAAAGGTGCTCTAATGTGTCTGGGACAGTTTTTTTTTTTTTTTCCAACCATAATTCAAACGCAATATTTTGTTTCATTAAATTCTAATTTTGCCATTTTTTTAATCTATTTTGATTAAATAAATCTTATTTGAATTACTATTATAAATTAAGTGTTTTCTTAAATCGGAGGGTATGAATAATTTGGAGGACAACTTTACACGTCCTTCCCCGAATTGAAAATTTGAAAATAAGATGAAAATAAACCTTTTTTTCAGTCATGAATAATTACACTGCAAAATCAACATAGGATTATTTTAATTTCGCACTTTGAATATACTAAAATATTTAGTAACAATATTTAACAGTTTTATATACAGCTGTGCTTGAAAGTTTAAATACCCTCCCATTAAAGACAGAAAAAAAAATCAGCTGCCAGTGAAATAAGTTGAAACTGACAAAAGTGATAATAAATAAAAAAAATTTAAACATCATGACATTGATTTTGAATTGTGGTTTAACAGAAATTTTAAAAATAAACAAGCAAAAAATATAAAGCATTATGTTTTATTTGAAAAAAAAAACGTAATGCTTAAGAACCTGCATTAAACCTGTAAAATGTAAAAATTAATCATCATCATCACTCAGATAAGCAGCATCGTTATCATTATGGCGTCTGATAGGCTACCATGATCGTGTCAAATGGAAGACACAATAGGAATCCATTATAAGTAGGTTTCACATGTACTATTAGTTCCCCAAACTCCTAGAAGTGAAAGCAAATTACGTTTTATATCAAACAGTGATATCGTGATATTCCTAAAAGTATTAAATCGGATACTTTGACTGGCAGATACTGAAGTATCGAAGTACCTGTATGCACATCCGATGTTTGTATGTAGCTAAAAATTTGTGTAAATATTCAACACTTATACAAATATTTGAAATATGCCAAAAAATGTAGTATTTCATGGGAAATGAGTGATTAATATCTACTGTACAATTAAAGAACATATTGTTTTCCTGTTTACATGGAGCAAAGCATTCACATCGGTAAAAGTTTGTATCTATTTTCATTTTTTCTTTTAGAGAAATATAGTCAGTTAGCGTATTATTCTGAAGTATCAGCCTGTATATAATCCTTCATTCAGATCCTTCATTGATCAGTGAACAGATTAAGTAGAGACACAAGTGAAAAGAAAAACAACGGAGGAAATTCTGAAAAAGTGAGGATGCATCCGAGAGAAACAGCAAAGTCAGCACCCTGTCACTTCCAGCATTTCTGCTGTCATGGGTGCTGCAGCTGTGTGTGTTTGTGTCCGTGTCACAGCGGTGACCACAGATAGGTGTTGGCACTTGAGTTTGCATTGGCCAGGAAGCAGCGGGCTGCTGCAGCATGGATTCCTCACACTGCATTAGAGGCTTTGCTTCCTTCAGGCACCGATGGTTCTGGGTTATTTCTGCCCCGGTGTTTCTGGCACAGTTTTGGTTATCTGTGCTCAACGGGCCAATGAAAGCACAACTGGCACAGCTGCTGCACGGCTCATTGGCTGCAGAGCGGGTACGAGATGATTCTGATTGGAGGCTTTCTGAGGGAGCACTCCCCTATTTTCAGTATCAAGCTGGGGGGGGCTATTTGAGACTCAAATTAGCATATTTATCTATTTTTACTGTAGTTTGGAAGCGTTGGAACCTAAATTTTGAGAATTTTTTTTAGGATAACTAAATTGGAACATGACCTAATGTAAAAAATACCTTCAGCTGGTGCTTCGGCCTCTGAAGTTGCTCTTAATTTATCATCAGAACATCCATTTTAACGGTTTTAAGACAAACTTTAAACACAGCACAGTTGTAAAATGCGTTGCTTTGGGGTTTTTTTGGATCTAAGATAAAAGAAAATATGGGTTTCTGATTGGAAAAAGTAGATAAAAAGTGTGTCAAACAGCAGCGCTGCACCACAGCACCACATCTCCCACTACACTGCTGGGTTGCTGGGCAAAATTTAGAACAGGCCTGCCTCCGTACAGGAGTGGCTTGGTGGATGCTAAATGCGTGTGACGTCTTAGCGGGCGTGTTTCTCTAACCCCCCTGTGTATCGCGTGTCTAGACCTCAGCAGCACTACTTCTGGAAGGACCATGTGACCCCAAGGAACAGTCACAGGACTTTAACATCCACAAGACGGGCTTTTTTTTTTTTCCCTTCTTCGTCTGCGATCAATTCTTCTCCCTTTACGACAACCTACAATCAGACAGGCTGGGATGAGTGAAACTGGTGGAAAGTGAGAAAATAAACCCGCACCAAGGACACATGGCAGCTTTACAGCAAAACTCATGAGTCCCACTTTAAAAAGATGGTTAAATTATTTCTTTTTGCCCTTAATTTGGCCAAATAATATGAGATATGAATATAAAAACTAAAAAAATTGATTTTTTTGTGCTTTTTCCAGTGCTTAAAAATTGATTAAACTTAAAATATTGAAATATTTTAGCATTGACATAATATTCTCATTTTTATTCACTTTTATATGAAGCAAGTGTGCGGCACTGTACACTCAGATTTCCTTCTAATGGAGTTATAGCACTCCACTACAATACAATATCACTTCTAACGACTATTTTCATTTGATATTCACATATAACGTTTGAAATGTCTATAATTTTAAGGTAAATTTAAAAATAAATAATAAATCATGTATGATTCTTTTAAATACATAGATCTAATATCAAACTATTAGCCAGAAATAAAGAAAAGTTTTGAATAAAGAAAATTAATAACATTTTTAACAATTTCTAAGCATAACTTTTGAATGAAATTATTTTTTTCCTCTTTTTTTAAAGAATGTTATAATCATTTAAATAATGATAATCACTGAATAATAATTTAATGTAATGGTGCAGAAAGAAGTTGTAATTTTTTTTTTAAAGAAAACCTTCATTTATGAAGTTAAAATTCAACTTCATGGTTTGAATTTCCATTATGTGTGTGTGTATGTATATATATACACACACACACACACACACATAGATATAGATATATAGTTTTGTTTAGTTTTTTTCTCTTGTGATGGAGACTTGATTTTACTTCCAGCCATAAAAAAGAGAAACTGCACTTTACACCTTACAGGGATATTTATTCAAAAGAATTGCATAGCAGCTTTTTCCTTAAAAAAATAATAATAAAAAAAAAATCTATTCAGGAAAAGAAAAAGTGATTAGTGAACTTTTGGTGACCAGGCTTTTGCTACTTACAAAAGTCCACTAAAACTTAATAGTCACCTCCATCCAGAGACAGAAATATGAGCACTGAGCCATAAAGGGTTCCTGATGGAAACCTAAGCAGCCGGCGCAGTCAGGAAACAAATAAAACATCTTTATGAGCAGGATTTTATGATCTTAATAGGCACACTCCCGGTCCAGCGGCCCCTAAGTGCTCCGCTCGGACAGGTCTGTGCGTCGGTGCCGACTTCAGACACCAGCTACTGTCTATGGAGCCATGCACAAAAAACTCTGCACAACTTACTGTTTTCATTACGCTGGCTGGTGCATAATTAAGAAAACACTTTCTCTGCCAGTGAAATTGCAATAAATTCCCATTAGCCATGACCAGCTTTGCACACTAGGACAGAGAATTTGAGACTAATTGATGCACAACAAACGAAGTAAAGAGGACTCATGTGGTGCCTGTATTAGGAGATAAAGTGAAGAAAACTAGAAAGAAGTTTTTAAGTTAATGTGGTAATTCTTTTTATTTTATTTCTAAAAAATACTTTGTTTTCAACAGATAAATTTGTTGATGAGGTTAAAAAAAATGGAAGCAATTCTTTTTTTCTTACAGAAAATTCCTTTAAAAGTTAATCTTTTTCTAACAATAAAATTTCATTTCTTTTTTGAATATATTCTAATTCAATCTTAAATTGGCCATTACCAGAAAAACTTTTAGATGAGATATAATTATCGTGGAATTTTTTTTTTTTTCAGAAGACATTTTAAAAACTATTTTTAATGACGATGAAATTTAACTGCATTTTTAAAAAATTTACAATTTTTGACATGTTTTCTGTCTTAAAGTTTTTACTATTAAAAGTGATCATTCTGTATTAATCATGAAAGTAAAATTATTTTATTTTATTTATTCTTTTTTTTTTGGGGGGGGGGGGGGGGGGTCTTTAATATTCGCTATCAGAAAATAACAGAGAGAAACTTTTATTTTATGTTTATTTAAGTTTGATTATAACTTAAATATTCTATAAAACTTCAAATAATTGAATTTTTGGACACATTTGCTCATTTTTTCTCTTAAATAACTTTGAGTCATTAAACCATGTGCAGCTTTGGAAGAGCTGGAAGCCGTGCCGAGTCACTTTCCTTGTTTTTTTCTTTTATTTCCTCCTCTGAGCTCTTCGGTGTCTCTGAAGCTGGAGAGGCAGGTTATCTGTGACCTTGTCTCCTTTGTTAAACAGACAATACAAGCTTGTCGGGCCATTAGTTTCTCTTTGTAGGTGCTCGTTTAGGTGTGATATCCACCCTGTTCAGGCTGATACCGCAAAGTCGACCCTAAAGAATTCAACACATGAGGCAAATGAAAGCCTTCAGAGGCCACAAACACACCATCGCTCCTCTGCAGTCACCAGCAACAAACACTCATGATCTCAATTTAACATGAGATTAAACTTAAAAGATTTAATACCACAAATAAGACGGCGACAGCAGCTGGAAAAGGCACAGCCAACCATCGTTGGTCTGATTCATGAGAACGTAGTACTCTGCTAAAGCAGACTCCTCATTGGTAGGGAACAGGAGGGCTGTGATTGGCTAAGACGTGACGACTCAGCGCTGGGACCTGTTACGCCAGATGCCCTCCTCTCGTCCCCTGCAATGTTTGCAGCCCCATGCACGCGATCCCTCGCTCCGCTTGGCTGCACCCTCTCATCGCATTACTTCTGCTATTCTAACTCCTCCATCAATTATGCACTAGAATAACTCAGGCCCCTGATGGAGCAGAGACATAAAAGGAGGATCATCGGCGCAAGCGCGAGCAGCGTCTGCCCGCGCGTTCCCACCACGCTGCTGCTGCAACCGGTGATATGAGCGCCAAGGTACCAGCTCATACGGGGCATCAGCTTTGGCACGCGCCCACGGATCTGTGCAGAAAACACACGCAGCTTATATGACCATCAATGTGTCAGTGGGTCAGCCAGACCGGACCGAAAAAGGAGGATTCAACTCGGTTAAAAAGCTTCTTTTTATAAAAAGGACACACTGATTGAAGATAAAGGAACTTCATGCAAAACGTGCTTCAATGACAAGGGTTAAATTTACTTAGTTGGTTCCCACGTTCAGAATTAGAGGTGAAAACTCAAGCATTAGAATTAATCTTGTTTTAATTTCATTGCTTATAAAGGAGCATCTTGGGCTACTTTGAAGGTCAGAAGATATTTTGCAGAGGCAGGAAATCTTGTGGAGAAGCTGAGCCACCGTTTCACGCTCTCTTTTCTTTTTTCTTGGCAGTTCTTCTCCGTGACCGCTCACGAATTCAGCATTTATCAGCCGTGTCAGGCATGTGCAGTCAAATGTCAACAGTTTCTTTAAGCTTCTGTATTCCAGGTTTAAGAGGTGCTAAGAGGCGTAAAATTAACGTAATCTTCAGTAATGTAACACATCTCATTCTTTAAAAAAAGTGTTACTCTCCAAGGCTGTAACGGTAAAGCTGAATTTTCTCCCCCAACATGCAACAAAAAAAGAAAGAAATCAAGCAAAGATGAGAAAAAATCTGAAAAAGTGAAGAAAATTTCAATTTAAAAACAGAAATGAGGACTAAACTTGGGAAAAGTTGAAATCCTTTTTCTTCGTGACTTCGTGGACAGATTTTCTGCACAAGTTCTAGAAGAATCTGACTTTAAGGACTCAATAAGCAAACACAAAAGGCTTCAGAGGGCGGAAGGGTTTTTTCCCGCAGCAGTCGAGCGTTGGATCAGGAAAGATCAGAAACCGCTCGTGTGGCATCCCAGGATTCGTAACCTACTTTCACTCCCTGAAACAAGATGGAGTCGAATTTGGAAAATGGCTGCCCGCGCTTCCCGCTCCTCCGCACACCGCAGAGGAAAAAGGCGAAGGCCTCGTCCTGTAGAAAGTGTTCGGATCTTAGAAGGCTGAGGTTTCAATTAATGGCCTCGCAACTCAAGCTGCACATGATTAAATACCAAAAAAAGTATTTAATCAGACTCATTCATCACCTGAAGTAACGCAGGCCAACAGAGGATTTGTGAAGAAAGACAAAAAAAAAAAAAAAGCATCACATCGACCTCTCTATTAAAGCCATGGCGGTCCTGACCTGGATTTCTCCTGGTTGCGTGTGAAGGTTTGTCCAGGCTCTATCGTAAGATCACAAACAGCTTTTTTAATATTTTATGGGTCCCAGAGCACTAAGTGTGCAGAAATCCAACAGGAGGAAACACTTTGAGCTTCAACAGGCCAGAGGGCCACACGAAAGGTCCAACAAAGTCACATGAAGTTCACGAAACAACCGCTTGTCACATGTGGATAAATAACATTTATTCTTGTAATACTTTTCACCACAGGAGTCTAAAATCGGCAAAACAAGCTACAGCTTCCCCTCAGTTGTGGTATGAAAATCCCGGCTGCGAACCGCCATCAGATAAACTCTCATACCCGAGTGATTGCAGGAGACATCTGAAACTGAGAAACAAAAACAATCAAACAGCTGCAGCGTCTCCCACAGATGCATATTTCATTTCATCAAAAGGTGTTTTCTGGTTTGTTTTTGTGGCGAGAAAAAAACAAAACAAACCCGCTATCGCAGGTGCTCCGAGATCTTCATCGCTTTCTGAATCTTTCTGACTGGAAAAGTCACACATCAGCTTTCTCTCATTTCTTCCAAGATCCACAAAAAGCTAAAAGTCAGCAGCCATTTCAAATCAGGAAATATCGTCCCAGCCAGGAGGTCCACATACCTTTTGTTTCGGGCCTCCCTCCAAAGCCGCGCTGACCCAGATATGGTTCCAGAAACATTTACTCAGAAGTTTGGCCCCTGCTGTCAAAATGATCACGTTTGCTTTTTATCAAGAACACGTTCAAAGCCAATTTAGGTTTGGGCTGTAACTGTGCATGATGTGAACCTGCTGACGTGCCAGATTTCTCATTAAGTCCATTTGTCTGAAACCAGGAGAGACAGGAACGCCTTCCCTGTCAGGACTAAAACCACTGGCACCAAAACTAAAGATGTCAGAGCAGGACATTTCTCAATTTTTGCATTTTTACTCCTAAATGTGTCTTATTGATCACCGTGAGAGAGAAAGCTTCACTTCTTGATGGATTAACTCATCCTTGACTAATTCTACGCGAGATGCACCTTCAGGAAAAAGTGAGAACATCAGTGCAACAAGTAGGTGTGGACAATCTCAACTCATGATTTCCAATTGTCTTTGGGGTGCAGAGGGGATTATAAAAGGATGTCAGGATGGGTGAGCCGAGCCCCCACCCCGCTATCTTTGATGCTTAGTGATGCCCTGCAAACAGCATCAGCTGTGCCAGGTCTGTTAGCAGCTTAGTGGCTCTTTAGGACCTTTTTGGAAGCACTTTTCAGAAGCTTTACTGCAGTCATTAGGGGCTAAGGCTGATTAATGTGAATGGTCAGGCAGGGCCTGGCTTTTTGGGTGAAGAACAGAGAGGGGTGAAGGGTCCCACAGGAAGTGTTTTGTGTCTCCGCACAAAAGGAAGGCTGACCTCTTAAGCCCCTTAGAGCTTCTTTGCTAATACCCTCACCGGTGCCTACAAAGACACAGGGGATGCCATTTCACCACTCGCATTTAACAGAGTATACCCCCCGAAAAAAAGCCCCACTAAGATTAAAACGGCAGAAAAGTGAACCTCTGTGCAGCGGAGTGCGACTGTGTGAGATTAGGCTTGAAGAGAACCCCCACCCCACCCAACGCCACCACCCCTGGACACATTGCTTCTTATCAACTCATTGTTTTCTACTAAGTTTTCTTGATTCTAACAGTTTCCAGATGCATCCTGCATCTTCTTCGACCATTACTGTCATGTCTCGATCAAGATCTGATCACTTTTTTAGTTACTGTAAGTATAACCTATTACTGTTCTGTCCAAAGTCTTTTTAATTCTGTTTAAAGTATAACTAAAAGTTTTATTCAAAGTACCTGTGAAGCATTAATGCACACTTGCTACACTGCAAAAACTCAAATCTTACCAAGTAGTCAAAATATCTCATCACACTCAAAATACGACATAATCATCTAAAGAGAAAGATTTCAGTACGATATAGGAAATGGTTTTAAGACAAATGCATCTTATGCATTTGCATGTGCAAAGCATCTCGCCAGGACTCCCTGGAAAAGACGTTTTCAAACTCAATGGGACTCTTCCTGGTAAAATAAATAATACATAAAATTAAAAAAAATATATCAAGAAATCTTATCAAGAAAATTTCACTTGTTCTATTGACAGAATTTTTTTTTTGCTTATGCAAGCAAAAACAAATGTCTTTTTTTTTTTTTTTTTCGTTGTTGCAGAAAATTAAGTTGAAAATATACAAACAAATATTAAGTACACACTAAAAACTCCTGGGTCCAATTTCTGGGTTATTTCAACCCAGACATTTGGGCTGGGGTGTTGACCCAACTTCTGGGTTAAAATAACCCAACATTGTAGTCAACAAAACCCAACTTCTGGGTCAAATATTAAACCCAAAAGTTAGGTAAAAAAATAAAAAATAAATAAAATTCTGCATCGAGGTAACCCAGAAATCAGTTGGTCCCTTTTTAACCCAGCAGTGGGTCAGAAATAACCTATAATGGCTTATTTTTTACCCAGAAGTTTTTAGTGTGTAGCATTTTTTTTTTTAATTATGCCTCTTTTTAGAGTAAAAACGGGGTAATACAAAACTTTTGTAGAATTAACTTTTCACATCAAATTGATTTTAACAAGACCAAAAAATCTTTTTTTTTCAGTGTACAATTAGCCTTTTCACTAAATGAATAAACTGATAAGTGGCAACACTGGTCAAACCTTCCTTACAAATGGATTTACCAGTAATCAGCTGTAGCAGCGACACTATTTTTTCTCCGCATTTAAGTCAAAAGAACTAAAGAAAATGTTAAAAGCTTCAGAAATGCAGTTCATTTAACTCAAAGCCGCATTCGTTTCTATATGGTGAAATGTTAGAAAAATGAAAAAAATGAAACTTTCAGTTTTGCACGGTGACACGACTTCTTATTTAGCTGCATTATTTTCTAAAAAAAAACATTAATATTTACAGAGAGATGTGGGAAAACTAGGATCCTATGAAGACTTTGTCATTATACCTCATTCACCTCACTCTTTAATCACACGTGACTGGTAAACATTGAGTGCAAAGTGGTCCTCTCCATCACAGGTATGAAGAGTGAGGAACATTAACAGAAAAGTGATCAGTATCTAAATACCTTAATGGCTGCACGCCACCACTTTAACAGAATGATGAAGCCATTAATGTTGCAGACTTTGTACCACGCTGTGGTGTCTGCCTCTGCAATTTCCTCTGCAGGGGAATAAGAAAACGATTAAACAGGAAGCTGCAGCTCTTCTTACCATTACTTTTATTTATACTATTCTTTCATCTACATGGTACAATTTTAAGTGCAATAACTGAATTTGTATCCTTCTGGGAAATTGTTCTTTTACACTCCATGTGTCTATGTATGTTTTTTGTACAAATAGTTCACTTGTCGTGTACATTTTTACAACTGAGCACACCAAATGTGGAAATCCACACCCATGAGGTGCTCACTGTGTACAGCTTGCATGCAGCCTGTGTGTAATGTACCTTATAGATGCTGCTGCTGCAACACGAATCTTCCCAGCGCAGGACAAATAAAGTCATATATTATAAACCTGCTGTCTGAAAAGGGCTCAACAGCTTCCTAGAAAATCCTGAAACAAGCAAGTTTTTTTTTATTAAACTCACGTTATTTCTAGTTATTTTCTTTTTTGTGCGTTAAACTTTAAAATCTGAAGGATATTCTTTTGACATTTTGCACTAATTTACCAAATTCTTATAAAGGCAGCCCAGGAAGGTGGGGAGTGTAGTCATCTGAAATTCCTAAAGTCGCGTGTCACCATTTCCTTGTTTCACAGATTTGCATTGATCAAAACACCTAAAGTCAAATAAAACAGGTAAACCTAAAACAGAGGAGTAAGGGTCGACCAATACAGATGTTTCATAGCCGATACCGATATTTTCTGCCGTTTTGCCGATACAACCTGCTGATATTTAGGGCCGATACTCCATTTGACTCCCAAATTAATAGAATAAAGGATACAATGTAAAGTAATTTTACAAATCGTTTAACATAAAGAAGAACAAGGCACTTCGAATAAATATGGGTTCTTTTCCAAAAACAGTTAACTCTGTTTTGTGTCTAAATGGTGGTTAACTGCTTCTGCAAATAAAATCTTCATTTACTTTTTGAATATTTTCACCAGATCACACTCACATGAAGTAGAGGGTTTTAATGATGTTAAATGGAGATAGGAGGTTTGTACCCGACAGCGACAAAGAGAACTGTTTTTGGAAAAGAACTCATATATATATATATATATATATATATATATATATATATATAAACTATGCTGAGTGGGGGTATCAGCCAACACACCTGACATATCGGACAATGCTGATACCAGCAAAAAAACACAAATATCAGCCTAAAATATCGGCCGGCCGATGTATCATCTGTCCTCATAGAGACAATTCTTTAGTTATAAAATATCTTTTAAAACTCCTTGTTTTTCTTTTTACACAGCAAAAACAATATTTGAACATATTTGACCTAGAAATTTTTGTTTTCACTATCAGAAAGAACCAAATGAACACCTGCTCTAATCCCTGGAATATAAACCACAAGTTTGATTTCTAAAACACAGATGTAATTAAGTTCTATCGTATGCTAAGTTTTCTCTACATCTTAAGAGTTTATTTACCTCTCACTCCGCTGCAGATAAGTTAAACGACAGAAGTGTGTGCATCACCGTCTCAGAAAACACGTCTGTCATCCCCAGGATTAACGATTCGATCCCAGCCGTCAGCGTCTCCGGACATGAATCGATGCTCATCATGTCGAGTCTGACGTGTAATTTTTGGCCTCCTTCTCTGAAATGAAACCGGTGGCCTTATTTCCTACGCTCAGTCCTAACTCAGCTCTGGAAAAGTCTCATTGTAGGCGGACATGTGTTGTGTGTCAGTGGCAGTTAAGCTGCATGAGCACACTAAGTGACTTCTTAACTCATGCTTTTGGAAACTAGGTCAAAAGATCACCCTGCGTGATCACATTTTTCACTTCTGAATCATATCTTTTAAAGGATTTCCCTGTAAAATGAGGATATTTTTAATATTTACTAGAGAGTTCTTGAAACTAACCAACTTTTTATATATATATTTGGAATAATGCAAGCAGGAAGGCTACTTTTATAACCAGTTGGGTCGATTTCTTTAGACTTCAAAACTTTCCAAACGATAAAAAACACATTATTTAAGTTAAACTGTGAGAAGGAAACAAAATGCAGCAGAAATGTGGCTAGAAAACACCTGCTGGGTCGCAACATGAGACAAACACGGCTGTAAACCCATGAAGTGGCCGTGCTTATTAGCAGCGTCTCGTCACTAGTTTCTGTCAATCTGGCCCTGGCAGCCTGAGGCCCTGGCCTTATTATTCTGAGCATGAAGGGAGGGCCGGGGCAGCTTCTCTCTGCAGGCAGGGTGGGAGAGAGCATGAGGAATGACGGGGGTCATCGCATTACCACCGCCGATGCCGCTTCTCCTAAAAGCTGAGTCTGAAATTCGCAGCTTAACTGACAACTGACAAGAAAGTTTAGTCTCACCGAGTACGTTATGTAAAGTAAAACTGATTAAAGTCCACTCCGTTGGTGGGGATTGGAAGGGGGGGGGGGGGGGGGGGGGGGTATGGCAGATTCCCTATCTGTGATCTGACTTTTCATTTCATTTGCTGGGAGCCTGAAGTGCTGTGAGGAGGCTTAATGCTCCTGCGCTTTCTAATAAAATGGAAGGTAAACCTCAGATAAGAAGCTTCTCACGCTCTGTTTATTGATAGTTTGTGAAGCCTCTGGTGCAGGAAATCACATTCACTCAACTCTCTTTGATGCCTCGTGAGATTGAGACTTCCTCAGGGTGGAAAGACTGGTTCTGACCCCACCCCGGGACTCCATCGCCTGGACACTGTTCCCCCTCTTGCTGTAGCCTCTGGCTTCTAATGTGGAGGCTTCTCTCACCCCTCCAACCCACGCTGTCCCAATCCTCCCCCCACCTGCCCCACCTCAGATAACATATGCACCCTCTCCTCAACCACCGCTCCCGTCTCCTCCTTCTCCCAGTCTTGTCTCTGCATAGCTGAAAGGCGGCTATGGGCTGCTGAGTACGAGCCGAACAATAGCGGCCTTTCAGGCGGTCTGCGCTGGCGTTGGGAGAGGGCCGTGGTCCTGAGACCCAGTCAATATTTGGACGTGGTTGCCTTTTTGTGTCCGTTTTTTAATCCAAGCGGAACCGAGCGGCAGGGAGCCGGGAAAAGGCTGAGAGGGGAAAGCGAGGGTAAACACTGGGAACAATGCAAATGGGGCAACTCACAATGCCACTGGGAAACTATCTCAACATCAGCTCACTACCAAGTGAAAAATGGAGTATTGTGTGTTTAAGTGGAGATTAAAAAGAGAGCAGTGCAAGAAGGGCAAACAGCGGAGGTCTTTCTGCAATGAGAAGAAGTTTTTCTGAGGTTTTTACCTGCAGCTTAAACAAACAAGAGTGACCAGAAATGCAGCGGAGGGGAAGGGGGGGGTCTGGATCATCAGAGCGGTCAAACATGAAAAAGGACCAGCGAAAAGATTCTCTAATTGTCTTATGGAGAAATATGTTGCATCTGCCATGGAAAGCTTTGGAGAGGCATTATCAGGGATTAAAGAGAAACCCCTGGGGTGACAGTCCTCTCCCTGAATGCTGGAATCCGTCTCTCCCCAGCTGTCAGGTTGTTAGTCCCACCCAATAAGGTTCTTTGATGACGGGAGGGTATCAGTTTCCATGGCTTCGGAGACACAAACAGCTTGCGAGATTAGAGACGGAACCCGGCCCTGATTCTCCGCTGATCCCACCTATCAGCAACAAATAAACACCTTGGGCGAAGGCGATGCCTGCGAGCGGACCATATGGACCCGGGTGGGCTTTAATGAAGCAGCTAAATAGCTGGTGAGCGGGGGATTCACTAATAGCTGCTTGTCAGAGCGGCAGTAAATACCCAACTCTTACATTTTATTCCATCATTTGGTTTCCAACACAGCCGGCGAAGCTGACTAGGAACATATGTGGCTCATTTTTCCTTACACGAGCCTTTCCACCATTAAATGCTGCACTCTGCTTTTTCCCAGCTTGGATTTCTTGAGATGTTTTGATCTTGGTGCCTCTGAAGGATTGTGTATCATGATTGTTAATAATGACTTGTACGGTAGGAAAACAGAATATGGATTCTTTATCAGGATTCTTTGATAATTTGATGAAACGAAGCCAACTTTCTGAAGAGTTTGCCATCGCTTTTATAAATCATATCATGTGTTCTTGTATCTTATAGACTAAGCTAATGAAACAGGAGTACAAGTTTTCACTGAGGCAACTAATCATGGATGAATTAGGTTGTAATTCTGCATTAATTGTGTGAATTCTGTCAAGCATTCACACATTTGTTATCCTGTTTCCCTTTATTCCCGCTTATTATTCTTCCGCCGTTTTTCAGCAAACAATAACTTCAGCACATTTTAACTGATTTTAGCCATTCAAGCTTCAAAACGTTCAGCTCATTCAGGAAATGACTGCTCCAATTCAAATCTTTGATATCTGTTATGGATTTCAAGTATTTTATCATTTTATTGATCTTTTTTGCCATTCAAATCCATGTCTCAGCCCTGATGACGTCATCATTCCACTTCCCACTGCTTAGCAACATCAAAGCCCTTTCAGCATTATAGTTGAACTTCTTCAGCATAAAAGTTCAGTGTCTTCAGCATAACAGCATTCACATGAGTCTTTGCACAACATTTGTTGTTAGAGATCATTTTCAGTTTGCTGGAGTAGCTCATTTAAAGGGATATTCTGAAAAGCTATGAAAAAGAAACTTGAGATAGCTGCTGTTGTCGTTAACCTGCTGGAAGTGAATGAACTAGGCTGTATTGTGTCATCAGACGGAGGAAGTATACACGACAGCGCATGTGGCTATAATTCAGTAGAAGAAGTAGTTGTACAAACTGGAAACAAACATCAAGGGAAAAAGAACTGAGGAGGACATCTACAAAAAGGAAACGGGCACAGGAGTGACTTTCTCCTCTGACAATATCTGGAATCTGGGAAGACGAATCAGTCACGTTAGATAATTGTCCGCCAGCTCAGACCAGAAACAGCTGGTGAGTCACATCATTTTAATCTTTAACAGTTCACGAAGATAAGCAACTGTTTCCATTCCTTCCCTCAAATATGCAAATAAAAAAACCACAACTTTTCTTTCACGGCCATTTTCGCTCACTTTAACCATTCGCAGCTTCTTAAATGTAAATCAGAGATGAGGATGGAAACCCAGCTAACATCACTCCAAGCCCAGAAGAAGCATTTTTAACCATTTATTCCTCCAACTTCAACTTATAAACTTATTTTTGTGTTATCTTGATAACACAAACCTGCAACAGAGGAGTGGTCATCAGCTAAATGTAATCACAATAGATGGTCTCAAAGTTTACAAACACTGTGACCGTTGTGGTGGGCGGAGCTTAGCCAAAAGCAGAGGCGAGAAGCTATGCTGATAAGCGGCAGCTAACAATGTTCGGTGGAGAGTTTTCGAACAAGCGTTTCAGTCTTGTAACCGTGGAAATATGTTTAGACACACTTGCGCACACTCTATGGACCGTTACAGCCGGGGGGTGTAATCTTCAACACTTCACAATTCGATCTGATTTCGATTCAGGGTGCTATGATTCGATTATGAAAAGATTATCACATATTCATGATTATAATAACCTTGGAGGCATCATTTTTCTTTTTTGATGTTTTTGTTTGACTCAGTGGCCACCTGACAATTTTAAATCCATTCAGTTTCCATTTTTTATACAAGAAAAAAAAAGTATAAAATAGTATTAAAAAAACATTGGTGGATTTTCAAGAAAAACATAACTTGCCTTCAAAGATAATGAGGTTTCTTTTAGCAAAATCATTATTAGCAGTTTTTACAAATGTATGTCCCAGCAGATCTGATACAAAAGCAATGAGGTTGTTCAGCTCATTAATTCTGAGCTACTATCAAAGCTGCGTACCAGCTTTCACTCATCACTTTCATTTCTATCACAAAGCTGAACAGCTGAGCTGTTAATGTGAGTTAACAGTTAGGTTAATGTTACTATTTCACTGGAAGTTCCACCCAGACACTTTAGCGGACGGACAAGACGGTCCGTCCGCTTAAGTGTCCCGGTGGGACGTAAAACTTCTACGCTACTCCCACGCTTTGCAGCTATATTTCGGTCATTTTATTATTATTTTTTTAAAAATCGATTTATGGACATTTATGATTCGAAATCTATTCGACATGTTTGACATCACAATGCATCGATATTTTTAGGCCCAATCTCAATTCTCCCCCTAAGCCCTTCCCCTCCGTTTGTGCGTTCACGTATAGTGGTAGGGGTGTCTCATTCCTGTTAGGACAGAGGGGTAGGGGTAAGTGGTAGGAGTATACTCCTTCAAACGGAGGGTTTTCTGATGCACACTTACAATGAAGAGCTTTGACAAATACAGACAAGATGGCTGCTACCAAGTAAAAAAAAAAAAAATCTACAAATGTACATCTTTTCTTCATAGATACAGTTTAAAAAGAATGAAAACCACTGTACTGTCTAGTTTAACGCTGTTTAAATGTTTAATGGTCATTTATTTTCTTCGTAAAATGAACATGAAAAAAATGGCTAGTCGTACATTGACGCTTCAGAAAAATAAACCAGTTGAAAATCAGTGGTGCTCCGTAAGCAGCCCAGTGATAGATGATCAATAAAAACTTCGGCAACATCACTGCGGGTATTCATTTACATGGAGGTCCTTCTTGGGACATAACACAAGCAGGAATGTCATGCAAAAATCGAACTTGCTTGTTTACGTCAATCAAGCTGTAGGCGGCTTGATTTCTCGAAATTGGTGTCCCAATTTGTAAGGGTTGGCTTTCAGCCCTACCCCTCGTAGCTTCGTTTGAAGCGGCAAGGGCCAAGGGGAAGAGGTAGGGGTTAAAAAGACAAATGAGACTGGGCCTTAGTGAACTGTCCCACCCTTAGTTATTGCTATTTTAGTAAATTAACGCCAGCAGATGAAAGCAAGCTGGCTGATAGAGAGGCACGAAGTTCTTCCAGGTTGCTGACGGTGGAGTTGCCAGACATCTAATCGAGACACCATGTGTGTCCAGCAAAGAGAGACTGAAAGCATAGAAATCGCTGGATGCTTACAACTATGTCATAAATGGTCACGTTCAAATGATAATATACATCAATCTACGTCCAAGCCAGATCAAAGCAAACGATATGTACGACCCCTGTGTCATTATAAATCTGGACAACATCATCATTCTGACAGCAAACTGCACCTGCATCGCTGGGTAAGTTGTCTTGATATGATGATTCGTTGTATTGCTTTTAGGGAAAAACGTAAAAGTCACGGAAAGATTTTCCTTAACATGATATATGAAATGGATTTTTCCAACATATTTGCCTTTTTTTTGTAAAATTTCAAGGTTTTTTTTTAGCTTTCTATCCAAATTTGGAGCATTCCCCGATTTCCCGAGCCAATGGAGCAGCTATTTGCACAGCGCTCAACTCCAGACAGAAAAATGCCACAGATTTTACTGCAGCCAAGCAAATTACAGCGGACTGATAAATAGCAAAAAATAGCACAATTATCTCAAGTCATTCTCAATTCTTTTCGGTGGATTTAGCATTAAAAAAACAACTCCAGATTTCATTAGACAAAATGTCTCAAAGCAGTTTCTCCCTAACAAGGCCTTCCAGATACTGGCATTCCCTTTCATGTCATTAAGTTGCTCATACGAGCGCAGCTACTCGCTGTCACTGCAGAAGCTTCTCAAACTCCAGCCGAGGCTGGACAGACCTCAGGGCTGTAAAATCCCACGTCATCCGCTCCCGGTCCTGCTCGTCTGAGCCTAATCAGCATCAGGGCAGGAAAAGGTTCCCTTTAGATCAAAGCATTGCAAACAAGAGACCATGTTTATCTAGATTACATGGGGGGGTGGAGGCTCCTTGGAAACAATAGAAAAACATGAAAATGTCAATGCATTTCCATTTTTCACGACTCACTTCCCATTTCAATTCCAGAGCTCCTGTAGGGGATTTCATGAATGGCTGAGTGTGGACTGCTGCTCCGGATGCTATTTTTCCTCACTTTGGCCGAACATGCAGTGGAGGAGGTAGGACTAGGATTGGGGGGGGGGCTCATCTGGAAGTTGGGGCTGTACCGCAGCAGGTTCTCAGAGCTCCAACATTGAGTATGGATACATTAAACAGCAGGGATTTGGGGCCTGTGGGCTTGTATGGAATACTGTTTGGTTCTGTTGTGGATCTGGGGGGGAGGAGGGGGTCCAAGCAAGTCCCTCGTTTACATTATACAGCCGAGGTCAGGTTTAGATTAAAGTCATGAATGAGAAAGGGGGACAGTCATTTAGAGTTACTCATTTATTTAGCCTCCATTCTGAGGAGACAAAGCCCAGGCGGGGTGCCGTGCTGGGGCCGTCACCGGGCCCCATGGCCGGCGGTACTGACCCGGTTTTGACCCTGACAACGGTCCCCTCTGTGCTGCTTAACCCACCACTTGCCTGGTTACTATCGAATGTGTGACCTCAGCAAGTGTGAATCTCTCACAAGATCGAGCGCCATGCTGAGCATTGGCCGCTGCTGAAACACCCCTATGTACCCCCTCATTGTCTTACCCCCGCGTGGGCTGGGATGGGGGTGAAGGGAGGGGGATACTTGGGACTCGGGGAGCATGGCAACCAAGAAACCAGACTTGGAAGCCGGGAATTTGCTTGAAAGCCAAAAACAGGAGGGTAAAAAAAATGGAGGAAAAAACCTGCAGCCTGGGAGAGAAACAGAAAGCTGCTATCAGACAGAAACTCCATCAGCTGCCTTTGATGTCTCACACACACACACACACACACCAGATTTGCATTTGCATTTGTATCATTAACATCCTGCAACTTCAACTGCTCCTTACCAAACACTTTGCCTCAGGGTCGCCAGCACAGTCACACACAGCAGCTTCGATGCGTGTTTAGACTGAGAAGCCCAACAAACCAGTTTTCTGTCCCCAAGCATATCTGATTTATTTGACTCATGGCAAAACAGAAGCTGGAGGATCACTCCTGCCCAACTGAAACAAAGTGACACACACTATATCGCTGCATGCTCCAGTAAGGAGCCAAACATGAAGCACTGACTCACCGATTTAAGAGAGGGTGCCACTGCAAACACACATATTCGTAGAAATGTCACACTGACATGCAAACATGAAGGTTATGAGCAGGAAGCTCTGAAAAGCTTTTAACGGAAGGATTTTGGTCAGCAAACCCTGCAGAGTAACGGTGCTCATGGATCAAACCAGAGCCTTACTGAGACAGTCGGATCAATAACCAGCCACACAAACCCTGATTTGACACACAGTACTGTACCAAAGTTCTGAGCTGCCCCTCATTTCTTCATCTGTCTGGATTTCTTGTCACAGTTTTCAGGAAAAGTACTTTTAGGACTTTTTAAAGCAGTTCTTTGGACATTAGCTGCCTTTTGCTCTGTGTTCCCCCTCAGTAGTGTTGAGGTCCAGGTTATGTGGAGGATTCAACATTTCGTAAGATCTGTTACCTCTGATTTTCAGTCAATTTTTATGTGATCTGGTATACCTCAGCCCCAAAGTCGGCAAAAAAATCTTTGGGCATAATTTGTTTTGGTTTAAGTTGACTAATATTCATAAAAGTGTGTCTGTGGGATTTTGTTAAATATTTTCGGTCAAACTAAATAAATTGTAAAAAAAAAAATTGAGTATTTTCAACAGGCTGTTACAATCACAATTTAAAAAATAACTATTTTCTGAGTTTACTGTTACACAACACTGGATTATCCCTTAGTTAATGAATTTTATGCTTGAATCATTCATAACTCTCAGTGGCTTCAAATAAGTTACAAGAACTGGACCGAAAATGAGTTTTAAAAGAAAAAAAAAAAAAAAAGCAGCTCAAGAAAAAAAATCTGAAAAGGAATCCTTGAGAATGATTTCTCAAGACCACTTTAAAAGATTATAAGAAAGTCTGGTTTATATGAAGCCTAATATAATCAAATATTCCGCAGTTCTGCGGAATATTTAACAGGATGAGCCCCCAGTTGGTCCCCAAACACCTCATCTGACATATTTAAAAACTTTGCATTATTTCTGGACAGCAGATCCACCGTCTGCATGTGTAAGAGCGCGTGTATCTCGCGCATTCAAATGTCGAAGTGAATTCACAGAAACGGGTGAGCGTGGATGCTGCGTAACAGCGCGTGTGAAAACGTGTTGTACCACTGTCACGGGCGATTTAGACCTCTCAGTGTTCACAGGTGATAATAAAGTTAATTCCGATGCGGAGAATCATTACAGTGAAGACAACAAACTGAATTTATGGAGAGAAAGAAGTGACAAAACAACCGGTTTCTCAACAATGTGTTTGCGCGAATGGCGGTGGAAACCATCTGCAAATGTTACACTGTGATCAGCTTTGTAATTAAAATGATTAATCTTATTGAATTTTGAAAGTTTACGGCATATAAAATACACCCACAACCCACCCTGTAACCCGGGCGGCCCCAGCGTGCCGGCGCGTCCCCCTGCGGAAGAGCGACACTTACTTGGGGTTGGTCCGGTTCCAGAAGACGGCGTAGCGGTCGGACACCACCTTGGAGGCCGGGTCCTGGCCGTAGACACACATCCCAATTATAAGGATGAGGAAAAGGATCATTTCCACCTGCGGCATAGCTGCTCAGGATCTGAAGTCCCTTCTGGTGCTTTAGGTTCTGATGAATCGGTGAAATGCCCCTTCAGCTCTTTCCTCGGCGTGTACTGAATCTTAAAGCTCAAAACAGCGATTCCAGCTTGTGTTTTAACAGATCATTTCCTCTACAGTAAACTCTTCACTTGCCTAACAGAGCAGATCTAATTAAAGTACAGAAGCTCCCGCAGTGTTTGCGCTTAACAAGAACGAGCTTCCTCCGGCTCAACTCCGGTGCAGCGCTGCCAACACTTCTATAACTCGCATTCAATTTTCCAACCAGCAGGCAACGCGGACGAAAAATGCTTCTAAAATCAGAGTTTTCAGAAAAGCAAAAAGAGCAGGAATGCAGTTCTTGTGCGGCCGCTCTCAATTTCTCCAGTTTGGGGTTTCTGCTGTTTAACGTGGATCACCAAGAAGACTGGAACCAGCTGCTTCTAGTCCGGCTGAACTTGCTCCTGTCCTGAAGATCGGTGAAACGAGGCTCCGCTCGCTGCGACTGGACGCTCACGATCTCCGGGCTCTGCTGACGAGCGCGCGACAAGCGGTGTTTTGGTTGTGAGGGAAGTCGGCAGCGCTGTGGCTCCTGCTGCCATGCTCTCCCAGACCAACCCCCCTCCCCTCCTTCCTCCACCCCCCCTTCTCTCTCACTCTCTCTCCTTCCTCCCTCCTACTGTGCCAACAGAGGCACGCTGGAAAAAATGCGCGTCTCGACAGTTGGAGGCGTTTATTCTTGGACACTGTTGCGCCTTCTTGGGCTCGTTTTCTTAACGGAAATAAGGCAAACATGCAAAGAAATCAGGCTACAAAAACGATTAGCAGGCTGCGTTATAGAAAAGAAAGAAAGGACGAAAGTGAATCTCACGAAGTCGTAAAGACTCGTGCGCAGCATGAGGGGAAGCAGATCAGAGCCGCTGCGGCGTTGTTTCTTGTTGCGGTCATTTCTTGCAGTGCGCAGTCACATTCGCGCTCCGTGTCAATGGTTTGGATTTTTTTTTTTTTTTTTTTTGTCCTTTTTGAATGACAGGCGTTTCGCTTACAAAACCAACATACCTCCTCCTGAGAGGGATCTGCGCTTCCCAAGGCCCGCAAACAGATCCCAGTTCATTTAACAAACAGGCAAGGCAATAACTCACTGACTGCACTTTAGTTGTTTTAATCAAGCAGCCAGTACCCAGATCTGTCAGCTTCTGCATCAAATAAGTGTTTATTCTCAGTATAACTAACTTTCAGCTCCTTTGGTGCAAATTTTGATTCAGTTTCTCTTTTAATCTTCGCAAATAATTGAAGCTGCTCTCCTGGTGCGCACAATGAAACTGCACAGCATGCGCCAAAACAGTTTCAGTTGTTTGTGAGAGCAAAAAAGGAAAATAATCCATCCTTCTCCAAATATTCCACAGAATATCTCGACATTTATTCAAACAAATGCTAAATACTTTCATTTCTCATTTTAATTGCAGAAAACTGACAGAAGTGTCAGAGTACTTCTCCCAGGTTTCACTGTGCGGTGAAGTTAACGACTCAGTGCGCCGCACAGTGGCTGCCTTCAGAAACGCCTCCCTTCACTGTTTAACATCCCGATTAAAAAGGAGATTATAAAAAAACGATTTGTCTGCTGAAGGAGAGAGATGGTTTAGAAGTCTGGAAACTGCCCAGCTAGTGAGAGACAGACAGGACTGAGCCTGGTAGTTAAACTAATCCTCCTTGTAACAACAGTACCACTGAGGGAGCTTGTCGGAGGGCCGCTGCAGGGTTCAGCGGGAGGATTGTAAACTTCACAGACACAAAACAGTCATTGCTGCTCCTCAGAGGGGGCTTCTGTTCACAACCTGCCAGCTTTCGTTCACCTGAAAACTTCAGCACGCCTGCTTTTAATCCTCTTGATGCCACTGTGTAAAGTTATCTCAAAACATTTCCGTCTCAGCAGACAAAATAAAACCTTTTTAAAAAACACAAGTTAAATGTAAAATAATACTTGTTCACACGTGGTTAGAACAACTTTTTACATTTAATTTTATTTTGGCACAGACCTTTAAGTAACTATAGAGTGAGGTCAATCAGAAGAGGGTTCAGATTGATTTAAATGATCACATCAAAAACTTTGTATACATAGAGCCTAAAATCATTAAGCTTAATTAGCCTAAACCCCCTAAATTTGTGATATCTTCAAGAAATGGGATTAGGGGTATAGCAGTCAGCTGAAATATGCACATGAATAGAAATACTCTTTATTAAGTACATCCATTTAGCTGCTTATTAACACAAATACCTAATCAACCAATACATTTAGTCATGTAGACATGGTCCAGACAACTTCATGAAGTTCAAACTGAGCATCAGAATGAAGAAGAAATGGGATTTAAATGACTTTGGATACAGCATGGTAGTTGGTCTGAGTATGTCAGAAACTGATGATCTAATGGGGTTTCACACACAACCATAGGGTTTACAGAGAATGGTCTGAAGAAGAGAAAATACTCAGTGAGCAGCAGTTGTCTGGACCAAAATGTGGGGTTTTTTTTGTTTTTTTTGTTTGGTTGTTTTTTTTAAGCGGTCAGAGGAGAATGGACAGACATGAAGTCAGGTATACACTGGTTCCAACCAAGCGGCAACCTCCGATGGCCAACTTTGACTCTACCCGGAAGAATTATTTTTTTTGTAGTTTTCCCGTCATCTGCTAGGAGCTGGCTGCAAGACTGAGCAAATCCCCACAGACTCCGATGTTAAAAACGCCAACTTCACAGCAGAAATAAACATGTTTACAGCCTGGTTCAAAAAATAATTTTAGGTTTAATAGGTCAAGTTTACCTTACCAACTGTGAGGGGGGTTAATTTTTTTTATAACTCATTCGTTTAGATGTTATTTATTCTTCAAATTACACATAATTAAGGGCGTGTCCTTATGATTGACATGTGGCAGACCGGAAGCTCTGGAGCCGACCGGTGGCTCCGAGTTAGCTCCTTGTTTTCTCTCAGTAAGGTCTCAGTTTGTAGCAGAGTAGCACATCGGCGGTTTTTAGTCAGCGAATAGCAAGTCTAAGCATGTCTTACCTTTATCCTGCCGCTTAGGAGGCTTATCTTTGTTAGCTCTTGTTAGTTTCAAGTTAGCTTGCTTAGTGTTTAGCCCAGAGTATGTCACCCGTCACTCATTTGCCCCCCCGGCCGCGCTGTACTCATTTTAGTATTTTCCGGGAGTGACAACACACGTGACACGGCAAGATGCCGACAGTGGGACACGCCCAACTGACTTCACATTTCTCTACGAACGTCCATATTTTCTACAGTCTTTGGTTCCAACAAGATAGAAAAGCACCTCTGAATGCAACATTTGATTAGATTCAATTCAACTCAAGGGTTTATTGTCATAATAACAGTTGTATATAACAAGGTGTTGTTTGAACATCCTATTACTGTCATAAAAATGGTTAAAAGTACAAAGAACATCAACCCAAATATTTACAGTACACTGAGTAATATTAGTGCAGCAAAAACATCACACCTGCACAGATGTGAGAGTAACACGCAGCCCGACAGTCAAGTTCCTTCTACTGTCTGCAAAACTTCAAGAGCTGGTGCAGTTAACTAAAAGGTGTAGGCTGCTGTCCAAAAAGAGAGAGAGAGGGAGGATTGTTCATTTCAGTGCCTGAGGAAAGAGACTGTGGGCCATGGTGGTTCTGGCATGGATGGATCTTTATCTTCTCCCAGAGGGCAGCAGGTGGAATGAGTGATGCGCAGGTGATGCTGGTCATGCAAAATCTTATACACATGACGTGGACAGCGGGTTGTGTAGATGTTGCTTCTCTCCAGGGGAGAGTCCCAATGATTTTCCCTGATGTTTTCACCACGCTCTGGAGTTTCTGCTGCTCAGCATTAGTGCAACTAGAGAACCACATGAAGAAACCGTAGGATAAAACTAAGCGGCAACCTCTGGTGAGAAAAATAAGCCACTTCTGGGATGCTGAAAATTGTAGTTAACCCCGTATCTGCTAGGGGCTGGCAGCATGACAGAGCAAATCCCCAGAGACTCCCATGTTATAAAGACCAACTTCACAGCAGAAATAAATATGTTTACAGCAGAAATAAATATGTTTACAACCTGGTTCAAATATCATTCTAGGTTTAATAGGTCAGGTTTTTTTTTTTTTTTCCCTCTCTTTCCCCCCCCCCTTCTTTCGTTGCTGTCTCCCCTCTCCCCCCCCCTCTAGATTTCAAAATAAAATCACAAATGCACTTTCACAGTGGACATCTGCAGCCAGGTGCCTCTCGGCGAATCAGCAAATGAGAAAACCCGGAGTGAAGGTAAACAAACCAGATGAAGAGCAGACATGATGCAAACTCTCACACATTGTTTGGCATCGTATTGGGACCTTAGCTAGCAGTCCTCGCTCTCTGCTAACAATAACAGCAGCAGCTTTTACGTGTTTTCGTCTTGAAAAATGGTCCGACATTTGCGGTTTTTGGGGCCACAATATAGATCAGCGCCGCCTGCTGTCGTGGCGACATTATATTTTGCGCATGTGCAGAAGGTGCACCCAAGTCTGGAGTCTGTTCGATGTGTTCTTGGGCACTTTTCTCACCGTGTTGGCGAGACTGAAACTGATTGATCAGCCCGACCCCATTTTCTGGCAACGACTGGGACGGTCGTCAGTCTGTCCAGTGTGTCTCTGTCCTAAGTCCAAGCATGCCTTGCCTTAAAGGATAAGTTTCTTTTTTTTCAACCTGGACCTTATTTGTAGGAGTATATATGTGCATTTACTCACCGGTAAAGTTTCTGCATCACTTTGAGTCCTCCGGACGATATTACGTTAAGACATCGTTCGCCGGACATCCTGTAAAATGGCGGAGACAGGGCAGCCACTATATAAGACATTATCCTCAGTAAAACTCCTTAATTTCATCAGTGCTTTAAAGTAGAATGACTGAACAAACGAGTACTAATGTCCTGTGAGTTCAGAGTTTCGCAAAATGTGTTTTTGTTGTTGTCCGGGCAGTGAACTGCTCCTCTCAGCTGCACTACGGAAGCGCGCATCGTGAACGCGTGGCCCCGAAAAGTGAGGAGAACACCCTGATAACCGACAGAAAGCTAAATCTGGACTCACAGGACAATAGTACTCGTTTGTTCGTTTATTCTACTGAAAGTGTTGGTGAAAATCAAGGAGTTTTGCTGCAGATAATGTTTTATATAGAGGCTGCCCCATTATCGCCATTTTACAGGATGTCCAGTGAACGGCATCTTCATGTAATATCTTCCGGAGGACTCAAATTAATGCAGAAACTCCCTCTTTATTTACAGTCTATGGTCAAAACATTGCCAGTGGGATGGTGATGGGAGAGGGATTTTAGGACTCCTCAGTTTCCTCAGGTAGAAGAGATGCTGTCTTCTTGAAGCAGATGGGTTACACCAGCAGAAGACCACACTGGGTACAACGACTGCCAGCTAGGAATAAAAAACTGAGGCTACAATTCACACAGACCCACCAAAACTGGACAACAGAAGATGGAGAAACGTTGTCTGGCCTGATGATTCCCCATTTCAGCTCCACATTCAGATGGTATGCTCAGAATAAAACGGAAACAAGATGAAGGCATGCACTCTATGGGTTAAAAACAACCCAATCTTGGTAACTAACATACCAATTGCAATAATTACAGATTATTATGGTTTTAATTATTGTTACAATCATTATTAATATTTATAACATTTTAATCCCTTTTACAATGGGCATATTGATGGTCATCAATATTAATACATTTCTGGTTTATTCTTTTATTCTGTATAACACTTTGGTCAACTGAGGTTGTTTTTAAATGTGCTCTATAAATAAATGTGACTTGACTTGATTACTCTAAACAGCTACCCCAGAACTCTCTGCTGCTACAGGCATAATTTGACACAAAAAATCATGCTAATTGGAAAAAGATTAAAGGTATAAGACTGTAAAATTTCTTCCATGTTTGAATCTGTTTTTGGTGTCAGTTA
Organism: Atherinomorus stipes; assembly: GCA_023101725.1. Taxonomy (NCBI): domain Eukaryota; kingdom Metazoa; phylum Chordata; class Actinopteri; order Atheriniformes; family Atherinidae; genus Atherinomorus; species Atherinomorus stipes. The sequence goes on along the minus strand of JALJCO010006390.1, from coordinate 54,282 downwards.
TAGCCTGGCACACCAGCTTAACTAACGCCATGTATGAGATACAAGGCAAGTCAGTCTGGGTTCCCTCCATTGGAAAGTGATTTCCATTCCGGTAAAAAATTGACCGGACTAATCACAGCACGGGAGGCGGGACTATACGATACGGCTTTTTCAGCGACTTCGTTTTCTAACCATTATTGAGCCTGAAGCAGTGATGTGCCCAGACAGCGCAAGCTACGTGAATCGGTTCTTCACTCTGGTCCGGCAAATAGTTGGTTATGAGAGCCAGGAGCCATGTTTAGGTAGTGGGAAGCTAAAGAAATGTTTTCTTCGAATCAGCACTGGTGGTCTGGTTCAAATCAGCGCTGGAAGCAGCTCGGTAGATAGGGGACCTGAGTGCCGTACAGCGGTTTCTGTTGTCACAAGTTCTGTTTCAGGTCGGCTCAGGTAGACTTGCAAATGCTGCTCGTAGGCCAGAGACACCGGCGGTAGGGGGGGAACATCAAATCGCTCCGTAAACACTTTGTTTAGCCCCACAGGGATTCCGAAAAGCATTTATTGAGGTGAAAAAGTTACTGAGTTCTCCTTTAAATATCTTAGACCTAATTGCTGTACCTGGGTTACAGTTTTAATTCTTGTGGTGTTGGTGGTGCAAACATGTGTCTGAATCCTAACAGGACCTTCCCCATGAACGTAAGCTTTTTCTGTTTAATGATGGGTGGCGCCTGAAAAAAACAAACAAAAAACAACTGCTTGTGAAGCCATTTTAGCAAAAATGCCTCCTGGCCTGCATTAATTTTAATCTCAGGCCCAACCTAATGGTTGGATTAAAAAAAAAAATACAACTCAGCATTTTTTGGTGTAATCCATCCTGTCTTGTATGAACTGGTCAGGCTGCTGCTGGTGGTATAATGATGTGGGGGATATTTTCTTCGCCCACTTTGAACTCCTTATTACCAACATGGCATTTAACCACCACAGTCAACCTAAACATTGTTGCCGACCATGTCCATCCCTTTATGACCACAGTGTAGCATCTTCTATAGCATCTTCTGATGCTGCTTCTAGCAAGTTAATGCTCCATCTCACAAAGCTCACATTACAGTTGATTCAATGTACTCCAATAGCCTCCATGGTCACCAGATCTCAATCCAACAGAGCAGTTTTGGGATGTGGTGGAACAAGAGATTCTCATCATGGATGTGCAGTAGCTGTGTGATGCTATCATGTCAATATGGAACAAAATCCCTGAGAAACGTTTCCAACACCTTGTTGAATCTATGACACCAAGAATTTAGACAGTTGTAAAGGAAAAGGGGATTCGTCCTGGAACTCGTAAGGTGTATCTGATAAAGTGGCCAGTGAGTGTAAAAGGAAAAAGCTAAATTTATTCAACATTAAATTTTAAAGTCAGTATTTGGTACAACTCCACAAAACCTACTGCCTCAGTCTGGTTCGTGTGTAGTTAGACACATTCCTCTGAATTGTCAGGTTGAAGGGCTGGACTGAAAATGAATGAAAAAGGGCCAATGCCAAAATAAATTGTTGAAAAATCTCCAAAAAGCCTGGAGAACTATTGCTCAGTACTACCACTTTATAAGATCGCAGGAAAAATTCCCTTATCGATCCGACTACATCTGTTGTCCAGATTTCCATCTAGAGCTCATCATTTCTCAGAAAGTTTAATCATTTTCAACCACCAGTCCTGGCTTTGACTTCTCTTAGCAATGACACGAACTAATGTCTGATCATCAGCACCTTCCATGACCTCATGACATCCATCAAAGCCCTCCGTCAGAAAAATGAGCTCTCACACCCTCATGCCTAACACAGGTGAGCCTACAAAGATAAATCTCATACTAAAAGGCATATTTGATAACCATGGATAAAGCAATGCTCATACATACCTCATGCTTTTAGGGGAGTAAAGGAAGGCTGAGCACTTTACTGGATAAAATGAATTAATCCAACCCACTGTGGTGCTGTCCTGAGGCGTGTGTTTAAAGGTTAATTCATTTCAGACTGGCTTTGCTTCCATCGTGTTTTTATTAAACTCAGTTCAAGTTGCCCGAGCTCTATACTAGATCACGTCTCAAACACATGATGAGGTTGTTTTCTTTTGTAAGGCCACAGCTAGTTATTAAGGGGATGTTTCGGTTAGAGGTAGTTTGTGTGATTCTGGTAAGATTTCTGACAGACCAGCTAAGCTCACTGCTGAAGAAGAACAATATACTAAAAAGTGGATTTTTGAAACGACAGAAAACAGTTTACTTTCTTTTCACATTTTCTGAACCAAAAAGCGTTCATGTTGCAGCCATAGACTGATGTAACCTCCAGTTAGGTGGGAACCTTTGTGACGTCAGCTGTAGGTTTCTGAAGAGTTGAACTGAAGCTCAGTGGGCGGTTCCCATCGTTGCCATCAAGGCAGCATCACACCAAATGTGACATGGGCATCAAGGGCGTCAGGTTTACATGCAAAGTCAATGGCCGACATGCATCCAGGAGGCGTTGAAAAGTTTATGGCGCGTTTCGTGCATCGGGCACGGTGCGTTTTAGGGCACATTCACAAAGCTTATTTGATTCGAATTAGAGTCTATTTGCTCGGAAAGTGGCCTTCGTTTAGGGGAGTTGTGAATACGCAAATGGACTCTGATCCGCAACAAACAACCGGACTCGGTCCGCCTACAAACGCAGGTCTCGGTCTGATTCAAGTCAACCAAAGACAGGAAGTGGACTACAAATTGCATTGGCATTGTGGGTCAAACGTTGGACAACGTGGGTAAATGCTACGTCAACAAACACACGTGTGGGACTGCAGTACTTAAAATAATGTTGCTTCGTGGAGGGAACAGAAGTTGTGAGAACCCTCTTTGTGTGTCTTGTCCTCGCCTACGGTGAATCCGAATGCAGCGCCACCTGATATTCTTGGCCCATTTGGCAATAGTGCAACATGAACGCGAGCTCTGTCAGGAAGACCAACCCCGCCCCCAGCCTCACCGAGTCTCCGAACGGACCGAGACTCGTGGACTATGCTTTCTGAATGCGCCCTTAACGTTTGACGCACCTGACACTCAAATTGTGTTTGGTTTGAATACAGCGATACAGTATATTGCGTCACTCCCAGAAAATACAAAAATGGGGAGAGAGGGCTATGAGCCTGGGGATGGATGATTGGTCCTGGTTACATGATGTTTTTTAAATTCATAATTAATTATTCAGAATTAAATAAATTACAATTAAATTATTCTCCTTCGTGTGGACATGGAAATAATAATTCCGAATTAAGGTTTACATGGAAAACACGTATATAAAATTCCGCTTTAGATGTGGGGGTTGGGAAGGGTTCTGATTGAACCGGGGGTGGACGTGACGTCTTTACGTCTGTTTACATTTACCCAGAAGAACATAGATGATGGTTCCTGCTCTTTTTTGTTTTGGTTATGACATGAAAACCACATAAAAATACTGATTTTCACTGTATTTTGATTGTTGTTTTGTTGCAGCAGCGCTTGTTTCACGTGAGTTTCGACAGGCGCTATTACAAAAGGACATGGGAAGGAGCATGCGCAGAACAACAGGAATTAACTTAGAGCGGAATAAAAGCTTTACATGACAGAGGAATTATTTAATTCGGAATTAAAAGAGGAATAAACCAACCACTTAGTTTGGAATTAAGTTTTATTTGGAATTACCGCTTTTACTCTAAATTAGGGGTTTACATGGTCTTCTTTAAGTGGAATTAACTCATTCAGAATAAAAGAGGAATTAAAACTCTCATGTAAATGATTTCATTTAAACCCATCGAGCTCTGAGCTACCTGTAGTGAAGACCTTACCAAGCTGGGGCTAACAGGAGGTAATGGAGGTTGGTGGGCTAAACCAAAAGCATGCTGTTAGCCGGCTAAACACCGCAAGTGTATATATCTGCGGCTTGTAACCCATGGGGCGTGCCCTATAGTGGGCATGTCGCATAGTGGGTGTGGCGCATAGTGGGTAGGTCTTGTTAGGTTTAGGGGAAGGGTCAAGGGTAGGGTTAGATTTTGCCGTGTTCTCATAGGTCCGGTGGGTGTGTCGTTGAGTGACGTCACTCAACGAAACGCCCACTTAACAACATGCCTCTGTCTTGCAAGCCGCAGACAGAACCTACTCAAACACCGTGGTTGTGCTACTCTGCTGTTAGTTGAGGCCTTCCTGGTAGCAAGCAGGGAGGTTTCCACTAGCCACCAGCGCTAAAGCTGACTGCTGATCTGCTGCTTGTCAATCAAAATGACACACCCCTAATTATGCATTTTACGTCATAAAACATCTAAACGGATGAGTTGTGTTTGCATTCACATCTCTCACAACAAACCAGACTTTCTGAACAAACAAACTAGGATTCAAATTACTCACAAAATCCTCTTGAGAATGGAGCAAATAAGCTGGATGGCACCATTACATGCAGGATTTTACCATCCATGTAGGACAGCTGTCGGTCCTCTGCTATGTAGTGTTCAGTCAGAAACATGACAAGCCCATGTCCATACGGAAAGTTTAAGTGTAATCGCAAAAGTTTTTTTCATCATTTTGATGTTTTTCCCACATGGAACCTAAAAAGACTGTTTAGTTCCTGCATTTACAATTTCAACACTTATTTGCATATCTATTGACACCACTGCCCCATCTCTCCTTTGACCTTCATGTGTAAACCCACTTGCATGAGTTTCTGTACATGCTCCATGTCTTCTTCTCTGCTCTTTATCCATTTCTGTGGCTGCGTTTCAACCTCACTTACAGGCCTGACATATGTGTTACAGTGTTTTCAGTGGTTTTGTGTGGATGCATACATTTCTTGATATTGTTTTGTCTTTCTTTGAAAAACGTTTTTAAAACTAAAGTGGTCTTGTCTCTCTCTGGGTGTAGCCTATATAACTTCCTTGTTAGGTGCACACGCTAAGAGTTAGCGATCAATCCATCTTTAGGACTAAAATACAATCATTTTACAAAACAGCCATCCTCCTAATGGACACCATTTAGTTTTTTGCCTTAGCAACACGTCAACATAACAACACATTATGACACTTTGAGGTTAAAGGTGATTGCGACAACTTTTACATCAAAATAATAGGTTAAAAAAGACATTCACAGAATGTCTAAAGGGGTGCAGAGTGTTAATTTAAGGGTCAATTTTATCCCCAAAATTGTTTATAGCGTGTAAATAATTGTTCTATCAATTTTTATGGGTCTAAAAAGTAAATATTTACATCTGATTACCATGCCAACATTGGGATTCTTCACCATTCGCATAAGCTCTGGAGTTGCTAGCTCGGGTGCTCTGTGCAGAAACAGCATCTTCCTCACGTTACATTTCTCAAACTCAAGCGGACATAAAATGAAGCAGGATGAAGGTGAAGGTAAAGGGGGTCAAAAGTCCCATGGAGGGTGCCAATTTCCTCCTGGACATGTAAGTTAAAGATTTGCAAATGCTACTTAATGTTGCTAATGCATATATTGAGTAAGTGAGTGTTAGTGCGCCACCTACTGGTGGGGGGATTAAACTTGTAACTATCACCTTTAAAAAAAACATATTTTGGACTCAAATTCATCCTCTCTTTGCCATTGACACCATGATTAAAGTAATTTTGATACTATCGCGACCACTGGAGGTCCTATATTTTTCGATGTAATAATACTTACTGTGAGTTATTATTGGCCTACCTGTTTGATTAACCCATAGGGTCATTAGAGGAAGGACAAAGTCATCTGTATACCTGGAACAAATCCAAATCCACCACCCTGTCCCTAAACTGAGTGAACCAACTTAGAGAGACAACCACCAACTTTACTCCACAAACCCTAACATTACTGATGAAGTGTGTGATTTCTGTGAGTCCAGTCACGCATCTTGTAAATTCATCAATGTTTGTATGGACATACTCAAACCAGCAGGTTGAGTGAGTTGCATGCACGCTCAGCAGCTTGAGTGCATGCGTCTTTTTTGCATGTGTGTGTACACCAAGACGATGATCCACCTCACCCTGGCAGACTAATCCATGAGCTATAATCACCTCATCTCCCCTGCTAAAGTGCCTGTCCTACTTCATTTACGCCTGATATACGTCTGTGTTCCCCAAGACAATGGAGTCATTATAAATTAGGGTCAGTGGGGCTGCCAGCACAACGCACAGCAGCCTAATATTTCTCATGGCTTTATAAGTCGGCTGTCACACACAGTTTTAGCAGAGGAAACACATGCTTCATGGTGAGCGGAGCAGGAGCTGCAGATTGTTATTTCTGTTTTTCTGTTTATGTTTATGAATGTGATCTGCAATAAAGCATCAACGTGCCTCTGAGTGTTTATGCTGTGGCACGGGCAGTACAGCCCCCTCTTAGTCCCCTTCCATTAGCAGCTCGTAAACAGTCTGTAATCACGTTCTGCTTTGTAAAGAAAAATCCATTTCAATATTCCGATCTTGCGACTAAATAAATTGCTTCTTTCTATTGGAAGTTGAATTTAAGCTTCTGGCATTTGAGCTGTTAATGTTCTGTTGATTAATTTGGCCTCTGTGAAGATTTTGCTACAGATCTTTTAGCACCGTATAAAGTCCCACTTTACATTCGGTTTATGAAAACACAAGAAACTGATAAATTGTCACATACTTACTTTTGAATGTAATTCATTTTAAAGGAGCCTTAAGTTTAACCATATTCTTCATTCTAGAATAGTGACCGAAGGGAAATTTATATTCATCCGTAGGAAAAACTCAGTTTTTAATCTAAAGTTTTGTGTTTTATGACATAACATCAGGTCTGTAAGTGGCTCTACAGAACTTTGGCAGATTTTTGCTCTTTAGCCCCCCCATATAAAGGCCAATTCTGCATCTTTCTTGCATCCTGCCTCTCCTCTGAGAGCTCTCCAGCCTGTAAAAATCAGTCAGATGTTGCTGTTTGTCTTATTTCTTGCTCTGTTACACAGTTAGATCAGCAGTATTGGTGCAACACTGAGTCAATTTTAACACTAAGCCAGGTTACTATGGTCCTGCCCCATACAGTGTTAAAGTTTTAGAGACTCAGTGTTAAATTTTTTATTGTCATTTTAACTTTGATAAGAGTTGATTTGTCTCATAGAGTTAAACTTGATCAACACTGGCTGGGTTTCCATTAAATTTCGAAAAAGTACAATAGTGATATGTAGGTGTTTCCATTGAATGGTATAAGCCGTGAGTCTCGTTAAATCCCGTCCCGCAAGACTCCACTTTGACGAAGATGGAGATATAAACATGTTGTTTTAGAGCTGCTGCTCATCATCAGGAGATGAAAGCAGCGGATGATAATTCAGAGGTAAAGTCCGCATGTACGGAGCCTCTAATCACATCAGCAGGGAAAAAAAACACTTGTGGCGACCTCCAGGACAGACGCCCGAAGCATAACACAAATGAAAAACCCCTCAGGATCAACTTCTGGAGTGTGGATGTCATTTCTTGATCTTGTATTCCACTTTTATCCAGCACCAGTTCCTGACTGATGTGGTGATGCAGCTGTTATACGAAGGCGCAGTCATACGATCACGTTTTATTAAATTCTGGTGACATATAATTAGCATGTAGGAACGAGATAACCGAGTCGTGGTGTTACAAATTTGTGCAAACAGCTCGTGACCAGTAGTTAAGACATAAGAAACTTAAACAATCTGTATAATGTCCTAAATAAACTCAGCTTGCTGAGTTACGGCGATTTGGGAATTTTCATATGAGACTGATAAAACTTCCCCCATCGCTCTGATTTCACAATTAATGGTTGTAAATGATCATATTCATCATAATGAAGAAGGAATAACTAGATTTTAACCCCCTACGTCACGCCTGATGGCATTTAATTGCGAAAAAAGTGTTTACACTTATGTTAAAAGCTGCTTTACCAAAACGTCTGAATTTACGCCTCAAGAAAGCGTAAAAACTTTTTTGCGATATTTGAGTTTTTTCGAAATGTAGATGTTTCCATTAGCGGTTTTTAATTGCGATATTTAGGTTTTGCGCAATTCCAGGTGTAATGTAAACCCAGCTACTAACATTGTTAATAAAATTTTATTCTTTGAGGTATATAAACATATAGTGTTGCTCTGAAATGCCACAATACAAGTGTTTGTCACTGTTGTTAATTTACACTAGCTTGGTTTCCATTACACCTGGAACATCGCAACATCTAAATATCACAATTAAAAACAGCTATTGGAAACACCTACATTTTGAAAAAACTCAAATATAGCAAAAAAGTTTTTACACTCATGAGACGTTCAGACATTTCGATAAAGCAGTTTTTTGCAAAAGTGTAATGAAAACACTTTTACATTTACACGCCTTCAGGTGTGACGTAGGGGGGTAAAAACCAGTTATTCCTTCGTGATTATGATGAATATGATCATTTGCAAGCATTCACTGTGAAATCAGAGTGATGGGGGAAGTTATAGGCCTATATGAAAAATCCCCAAATCACAGATGGTTTGAGTTCTTCGTGTATTAACGACTGGCCACGAGCTGTTTATGTGGTTTCCACACATTTGTAACACCACCACTCGGTTATCTCGTTCCCACGTTAATGAGCCTATATGTTACCACGATCTTAATAGCCAACGGGATAACATCTTATGACTGCACCTTAGTAGTCAACAGCTGTATCACGCACATCAGTCAGGAACTGGGTGCCAGCAAGGCCGCCTTAATGCACGGGCTTACCTGGGCTGAAGCCCAGGGGCCAATGGAGTTCAGGGGCCTATCATTTTTGGGAAAAAAATTGCATAAAAAGTCAAGTTATTATGCAATTTGTCAGTTTTCCTGTCAATCGCATTATATGCAAATTAGAAACTGCTGATTGATCCAAATAAACCCGTTCCTACCAAGCCCCGCCCCGCCGCCATGTGACAATCTGATGATGCTCCATCACTTAACTTTAGAGACAGGTGTAGGTTGTGTCGGCTAAAAATGACGGTTTTGGAGGTGTTTTAACAAGAAAATGACTAAAGAGCATCCCGAAGCTCTTTGGATTCTTTCAGCCTCACACAAATGACAGCGAGGAAACCGCTCATCTAACCCACTGAGGAGGGCAGCGACGCCCACGCTGATGCCAGAGGTAACGGACACAGGAGAGGAATACAGAGGTGTGTGTGTGTGTGTGGGGGGGGGGGGGGGGGGGGTGAGTAGAGACTGGCACACGCGCATCAGAGAGAGAGAGGGGAGGGGGGACGAGATGGCACATTAGCGGTGACCTGGGCCTCTGGGGAAAACCTTGACCGTCCCAAAGTCCACACTTACAGGATAAAAATGGGACCGATACCTTGTCAAAATAAAAGTGCTGATAAATCTGCGTCAGAGCGCACGTGGCAGGTGCAAAGTAACGGGGAGTGAGTAAACAGAACGGCTACGTTACTCTCCATCAAACATGAGGGTGATCATGTTTATCATTTAGCAGAAGGCAGTGACGTCCATAGTGACAGACTGGCGACCTGTCCAGGTGTACCTGCCTCTGATAATAGATGGACTCCAGCCCCCCCTGCAACCCTGCTGCTGTGCAGAAAATGAATGAATGACAGTGACGTCCCCAGAAAAGCCATGATTGCTTATATTAATCCAGCAGCCGACTGTGGAACAGCAGACTCCAAACCAGAGAAACAGTTAAATGACCGATGTGAATACTGGACACAGGTTCTTCAGAGGGGGGTTGCAGGTGTGAAATATTTGGCTGAATGTGGACTTGATCGCTTTCATGAGTGGACCACAGGTTATTTGAGCAGCATGAACTAATCAGCCAGTTTGATTCTTTCTTAAAGTCTAGTTTGATTTGTTGCTGCTATTATTTATTTATTTTATTATTATTTATTTCAGATTTTGTATTATTATTATCGTTATTATTATCATTATTACTATTATTTTTCATTCTGCTCACATTATCTGAAAATCAATATCATGTCAAACTAAAAACAAAACACTCGGAACAGCCTTAGATACTATTTTCTATAATGACACTCTTTTTTTTTTTTTTTTTTTTTTTTTTAAAGAGAAAAATCGAGTAAATTTGGAGGACGGGACAGGGCCTACAAAACTTCTCAGCCCAGGGGCCTACCAGTAGGTTAAGGCGGCCCTGGGTGCCAGATAAAAGTGAAATGAGATCCACACTCCAGAAGTTGATCCTGAGGGGTTTTGATTTCTGTTACGTTTCGGGCGTCTGTCCTTGAAGTCGCCGCGAGTGTTTTTTCGCTGCTAATGTGATCAGAGGCTCCGTACATACGGACTTTACCTCTGAATTATCATCCACTGCTTTCATCTCCTAATGAAATGTTTATATCTCCATCCTCCTCAAAGTGGAGTCTCGTGGGACTGGATTTGACGAGAATTATGGCTTCTACCATTCAATGGAAACACCTATATATTGCAATTGTGCTTTTTAAAATTTAAGAAATATCGTTTTTGTTTTTCGAAAAAGTGTAATAACCTAGCTAATGAAAACGATGATTTATTTACTCCTTGTCTAAGTGTAAGATCCCAGTGATCTTTTCAAATAAATTGAAGCTAACTATATGAACTCATTTCTCACTATGCAAAACCAGGAACCATGTTATGGACAGCTTTATAATAAACTGGGAGTCACGACCAGAGGATTTTACTTTAACAGTCGTCAGACAAGTAATCCTAATCTGTATCAGCTGATAATTACAACAACATCTTATTTTCATAATGCCTCACTCAACAAGGACACCCAAACAGATGACATATCCACTTAACTCACAGTGTACGATGGTACAGGGGGAGTCACAAAGCAGGAAGGGAAATATCCAAGCAGAAGAGGGCAGAGTCCTCCTGAGTGCACTTGGTTACACTTGATAGTCATTTTCTTTGACACTAAACATGATAGACTGAAAAGAGAAAAGTTGTTTTAACTCTGAACATTTTCCCCAGTACTGCTGGTCATCAGGGGGCATGATTATAAATCCTTGAAAAGTGATCCCAAACTTTTAAACATAGAGTTAATGTAGGAAGTCTCAAAAAACGTTAAGGAGCATTTTCTCTTGCACTCATTTTAAGCTTTTAAAACACCATTTTATGTTGTTAGAACAACAGGCCAGATGGTTATATTTAGCATATAAATATGTGTGAGTGTATGTTTAACAGAATATGTTTACCTTTTTGTAATTATCTTATCATCTCTAACTAAAATGTCTTTGGCGATTGAACCTGTCTTCATGTACAATGCAAGACACAGACTTTGAAACTCTGCTGTAATTTCCTTATACAACCATTATCCAGGCAGCAGTAATATCCAGATAATTCTGTTTTCAGCACCCTGTATCCATCAGCCATTATCAACCATTTACTTGATTATGTACCTGCAGTTATTTCCGTCTAAATGGCAGCTCTCAGCTCTAAATGAACTCTCAGCTACAAGTGGACCTCTTTCTTTCTTTCTTTCTTTCTTTCACTGAAGCCACATGCAGCTGCTATGAAATCTTGCAGCATATTATACAAATACTTCTGAACCCTTGCATTTTGGACACACCATACTCAAGAGGCTCTATCTTGCATAGAAATCTTTCACATGTAGAGCTTTTACAAAAGAAAGCAACATGTTAACATCATAGCCATTATTTAATTTCAAAATGTGCTCTAAAGCACAAACCTGCGGAACATAAACTGTTTAAACAAATGTGCATCATCCACTAATTATTAATCTGTACAGTGGGTATGGAAAGTATTCATACCCCTTTAAACTTTTCACTCTTTCATTTCAGCCATTTGCCAAAATGAAATAAAAAAAATCATTTTTATTTCTCATTAATGTACACTCAACACCCCATCTTGACAGGAAAAACAGAAATGTAGAAATGTTTTGCAAATTTATTACAAAAGAAAAACTGAAATATCACATGGTCATAAGTATTCAGACCCTTTGCTCAGTACTAAGTAGAAGTATCCTTTTGAGCTACTACAGCCATGAGTCTTCTTGGGAATGATGCAACAAGTTTTTCACACCTGGATTTGGGATCTTCTGCCATTCTTCATTGCAGATCCTCTCCAGTTCTGTCAGGTTGGATGGTGAACGGTGGTGTTCAGCCATTTTCAGGTCTCCCCAGAGATGCTCAGTTGGGTTTAAGTCAGAGCTCTGGCTGGGCCAGTCAAGAATGGTCCCAGAGATGTTCTGAAGCCGCTCCTTTGTTATTTTAGCTGTTTGCTGAGGGTCATTGTCTTGTTGGAAGGTAAACCTTCGGCCCAGACTGAGGTCCTGAACTCTCTGGAAGAGGTTTTCTTCCAGGATCTCTCTGTACTTGGCCACATTCATCTTTCCTTCAATTGCAACCAGTCGTCCTGTCCCTGCAGCTGAAAAACACCCCCATAGCATGATGCTGCCACCACCACGTTTCACTGTTGGGATCGTGTTGGGCAGGTGATGAGCAGTCCCTGGTTTTCTCCACACACACCGCTTAGAATTAACTCCAAAAAGTTCAATCTTGGTCTCATCAGACCAGAGAATCTTATTTCTCACAGTCTGGGAGTCCTTCATGTGTTTTTTGGCAAACTCTATGCGAGCTTTCATATGTCTTGCACTGACTGCCATAAAGCCCCGACTGGTGGAGGCTGCAGTGATAGTTGACTTTGTGGAACTTTCTCCATCTCCCTACTGCATCTCTGGAGCTCAGCCACAATGATCTTTGGGTTCTCCTTTACCTCTCTCACCAAGGCTCTTCTCCCACGATTGCTCAATTTGGCTGGATAGATGGGTCTAAAGAGTTCTGGTCATCCCAAACTTCTTCCATTGAAGGACTATGGAGGCCACGGTGCTCTTAGGAACCTTTAGTTCTGAAAAAAAAAGTAACCTTGGCCAGATCTGTGCCTCACCACAATCCTGTCTCTGAGCTCCTTGGACAGTACCTTCCACCTCATGATTCTCATTTGCTCTGAGATGCACTGTGAGCTGTAAGGTCTTATATAGACAGGTGTGTGCCTTTCCTAATCAAGTCCAATCAGTTTAATTAAACACAGCTGGACTCCAATGAAGGAGAAGAACCATCTCAAGGAGGATCAGAAGAAATGGACAGCATATGAGTTAAATATGAGTGTCACTGCAAAGGGTCTGAATACTTATGACCATGTGATATTTCAGTTTTTCTTTCTTAATAAATTTGCAAAAATGTCTACATTTCTGTTTTTTTTCCTGTCAAAATGGGGTGCTGAGTGTACAATAATGAGAAATAAAATGAACTTTATAATTTAGCAAATGGCTGCAATGAAACAAAGAGTGAAAAGTTTTAAGAGGTCTGAATACTTTCCATACCCACTGTAAGTATTTTTAATGCTATTGTGACTCCTCGGTGAGAGCTGTAGTTATTCACCAGTTTTCTATAAAACTCAGTATTCATGTTTTAATTTAAGCAGAACTGCACTGACTTATTTATCTGAGTTAAATGCAGGTGAAATGTCAAGTTTAAAGGTTACAGATTAAGTTCCTCCATAGCAGATTTTTTTAGGCATATCAGATACTAAAACATACATGCAAATGCAATTTCTCTGATAAAAGGGTTTTATTTAATGTCTCTCTTTCCCCTGAAAGTTGTAATCATGTGCTGTGGTTTCGACACCACAACTGGTGGAGGTTATGGTCACTTAAAACTCTGCACAGGTCTGCTGGCGTTATTGTAATAAATACTGTGTTAAATACGGATTGATGAGCCATGAACTTCCTTTTCTTTCAGTTTCTTCACTCCCTTTCATTTTTCTTTGCTCTTGCCTTCATTTCCAGCTGCTCATCAGTGCTATCCTTATCCATTCACAGAAAAGCAAATGTTTATCTCTCCCCCAAGAGTGTTTTTCCCTTCATTCTCTCTGTCTCCATCCCTCTGTCCAAAACTTCACTGTGAATCTTCCCAGCTGCTCCAGAGCAGGATTTAGATGTTCAGATTAGAGGAGTAGCCTTTAAGAAGAAGAAGAAGAAAAAAAAAAAGAAAATCTGTCAATGTTGAAAAATATACAAATAAAGGTGAAATGGGAGTTGAGCGAGGGGGTGGTGGGGTGTGAGGAAGATGCATGATGACAGGTTGACTCAGACCCAGAAAGACGTGGGAGGTCCGAGTTATTCTTGTTGAATCTGCACTTGTGGGTCTGTGTGTGGCACCTGGTTGAACTCTTTTTGTATACATGACCTCAGCAAACACAAATACACAAACTCACACTTGCAGGAAAACCTGCGATTGTGTAAATGCATACAAAGACTGGCGCACACACCTCACAAGTTTTATTGAGGAAAAAAAAACAAGAAGAAACTTCCCTCCATCCGTGTTTTCACAGTGATGTTTCCCTGCTTGTAGGTAAGTAATGTCTGTGACCCGTGGAGCCTGCCCTGCTTAAAGTCATTGAAACTGAGGGCTGCTGACACTGGAATGCTAGCTATGTCAGCGGGGGGAGGTTCCCACCAGATTTGTGCATTCGTGCATTTATACCATCGGTGTGCACAGAGGGAGATGGAAATATATTGCCCTGTTTTAGTAGCAAAGTATATACCTGCCACATATGTTTATACTAGTGGAGCTGTTGCATGTTTCATATTTGCATTGCTTCCACACCACAGGAGTATTTGTCGATCAAATGCCCTGCTGCTTAAGCAACTCACCCATGACCTTTTGGTTTCCCCAAAGTGTGTTAACCATTCGATAAAATGTCACTCTAAATGGAATAAGTGCACTGAAATGCATCTTACTCCTTGTGTCCACCAGAAGTGGTTGTGCTGTGTTTTGTTCCATCTTTCAACTGGTTCACTTTCACACTGGAAGTGTTTTATAAGCAGAGTGTGTCATCTCTGGAGTGCACAGGTAACATCCATTCAAGGAAGTTTTCATTTTTCTGGCTACAAAGGAAGTGGTGCTGTCCATCTGTCAAAGATGCACTAAGGTGACCAGTGGAACATTTAGGTACACTTTAAAAGCAACAAAAGCTGAGTAAAATGGCATTTGAGCACTAAAAGAAAGTACTTTATTGGGGTATATGGTACTTTACCTATGGAGGAAAATCAGAGACAAAATGGGAACTATTTGGTTAATAGAAATACTTGTGTTTCCAGCAAACACACAACAGTCCCTTTCAGAGGAACCTCTGAAAGGAGCTTCGGAAACTTTACAGTTTGTAGGGAACCTTTAGGTATTGCCACGGTAGTCAAATAAATGTCCCCCTGTTTGACCAAAATGTACATCTTAAAGGTTAAATATGGAACATTTTTAATAAAATCTTTCTATTTAATTAAAAAAAAAAAAACTCAATGAGGCATTCAGAGGGGCGTAGAATGAAAGTACAGCATTTCCTAAAAATATATATTTAGCCTGTAAATAAATACAAAATAAATTTTAATTTTTGCTTTTTTTTTTTTTTTTTTCTTCCTTTTTTTCTTTTTTTTTTTTTTTTTTTTTTTTTTTCTTTTTTTTTTTCTTTTCTTTTTTTTTTTTTTTTTTTTTTTTTTTCTTTTTTGGGGCGTGTTTTTTTTTTTCTTTTTTTTGTTTAGTAAAATTTACTCTTTAAGAAAGACAAATGGGCTATATGCATGGTTCCACTACTTCCTGAACTTCAGACAGCTCCTTTGCTTCCTGTCTTTCATTATTGGACAGACTGATTAATCCAGGTGTGTCTCATCTCAATAACTGGCCAAACACACCTGGATTAATCAGTCTATCCAATAATGAAAGACAGGAAGCAAAGGTGCTGTCTGAAGTTCAGGAAGTACTGGAACCGTGCATATAGCCCATTGAGTTCAACAAGCCAGACCAGAACCCCCCCTTCCTATTCTACCCAAGTCAACCAAAAAGCAAAACATACAAATTTCCACTCAAATCCCTATCCCTGTCTCAGATAGGTTTTAGAGTACATGACTCCACTACCCCCCCACAACCAAAAAAAAAAAACCCCAAAAAACACACCTTCCCTTCCCCTTTTTTATACCTTTTTTTACCAACGCCCCCATAAAAAAATCTTTTTTCATACAAGGATGCAAAGATTATAAAAATATTTTATATGATTTTCACCCCACTATTTGGTGCTGTGATAGAACACCACCACATCCCCCCACATCCACATAAAATCCACCTTTTATTTCCTCAGTTTACTCCATTTTGGGGTCTGCACCAAAGACTGTAAATAAACACTACCTGCACACTACCAAGCACTTCGAAGCCATTTAACTGTTTCTGAAATGAGATGGCTTAGTATTCTGACATTTTTGTTTTTTTTTTTTTTTTCCTCTTTTCTTTTCTTCCTTTTTTTTTTCTTTTTTTTTTTTTTTTTTTTTGTTGTTTTTCCTGTTTGTGTCCAGGAGAAATCCAGGAGATTTTCCACATCTCTGTGCTCCAACACAAGTTCATGAGTGATTGTGCAGACCTTGATTGGCTATAGGATTTATTTAATTTGAGTAGGTGTGTTAGAGTAGGGAGAGATGGAAAACCTGCTCAATTGCGGTCCTCATATCAAACTGAGGGGCCGTTTGCACGAGGACGATTGTGGGTAAAAATGACTAAATATTTGATCAGAAATGCCTTTCATTCATATGGCAACGGTGCTATTCTGGCTTGAAAACGCAAAAATCTGAAGACTCATTGAGTAACCCTGTTATAGAGGCATTTTGAGATTCTCAGCTCTGAGCTAAACAGTTACAAGAAGAAAGAGAGACTTGAGGGGACGTGATATAATTAACCAGAGATCCGAGTGGTGTTTCATACTAATATGCATCAATAGACATTGTTGGGGTCAAGGAATTATTGCCACTTGCCTCAAAACAGAAACTAATCACATATTCTGCATGCCAATATCCTTTGCTTTGGTTTACTGGATGAAAAATTCTAATTTTGCTTGTTTTTTATTTATTATTTTTGTAAGATTGGATTGGCTGGTCATTACTCCAAAGACAAACAAGTTTAAAGCACAATTGACCCCAAAGATCCCTGAACTATGAAGACAAAGCTCTAGCCTTTTCATCGATAACCTTTCATTGCCTTTTATTCACAACTCCTGCTCTCATTCTCAACTAAATTTTGCTTACCATGATCTTATTTCTAATGCCTGAAGAGCCTACATTAGATTTGGGCCGAGTAATAAGCACCATATGAAAAATTGCTTGAAATTTACATATAATTGAATTGAACTGTATTTTTTGTTCAAGTATGTCTGTGTGCTGCCTTGAAAAACAGGAAAACGTTTAGTAAAATGCAACATATGGAATATGTAAACAAGAAATGACTCCTTTAAACAACAGTGATTTATTATACACACCACACTTACACTTTTTTCTTTTTAGTTCATCCAAAAAGGGTCTGGAAATTAGTTGAACCAGTTTTTATTCATGAGTCTTTCATCTGAGGTATTTCAAGCTGAGGAGGACTCTTGATCATGAACAGTACACCAGGGAGCAGAGAATCACTATAATAACAGAGAAAAAAGAGCTTCATGCATGACAAAATTGATCTGAAGATAATAAGCGAAAGGACCCATCAGCTCATGTGTGTCTGTAGGATGAATAAAGAGGAGGGGGTGGTGAGCAGAGAAAGGTCAAGATCTTGACCTGATATTATCCTGGAGAGGGGGGGGGGGGGGGGTACCACAGTTGGGCAGGATGGCGTTCATTGTCTGGCTCTGTTTGCGACAGATATCTGATCCCCCTGCTGGGAAGGCTGGTGTGAAAATGAAACAGACACTTTTCAATAAAGCTGGTGGCCTTTAATTCAGGTTTTGAATTTTTTTTTTTCTGCTGTCCCTGCACGTCGGAAACCCCGACCCCCAATGCACTCTTTATTTAAAACAGAAACATCTAATAATTGCAGGAGTTATTCCAATAAAGGCCAGCAACGACATTCAGTAACATACATAAACAGTTGAGCCAAGTGTTGCAGTAAGAGATGTTATCATTTTATATAAATCACATGAGACTTGAACATAAGCAGGCAGGTCACTGGGGAGCAAGCTGATCTTAGACCTCTCTCTAGCCCTGCATCTAATGATTGTTTTCCTCATCACTTCATCGAACTCACTGATTATTATCTCAGTTCATCATTTGTTTTATGAAACTGAGAAATATAAAGAAATCGGACAATTTAAGGGGCTTGATATTAAAATTTCCCAACAGTTCAAAAGAGCTTGTTTGGTTTGACAGTCCAAAGCTGTATTCACTTTCCTATTCTAGGAGAAATATATACAGCCACATTTGAGAAGCTACAACTTAAGATTTTATGTCATTTTCTGCCTAAAATGAAAGTAAAAAGTATGACCATGTGATATAATATTTAGCAATATATGGGTTTACTGAAATATTACATGAGTTATGTTTCATTAGAAGATATTTAGAAAGTAATACAAACTTTTAAAAGCCTTTGGCTATCAGGCCCCTCTCTTATGTAAGCAGCTGCCAGTCAGGGTTTGGGAGACAGACACCATCTTTACCGATTAAGGCTTAAATATTTTTTATATTTACATATAATTTGTGTAATTAGTATTATTATAAAATAAGATATAGTGTATATAAATAAACTAAACTGAATTGAATTGAATTGAATTAGATTTCAACCTTGAAGCAGCGTGTGTTAGTCCATTTCTTGTTCCAAAGTATTTTTTCTCAGTTTAAAGATTTAACTAACATTTATGGAGCACTGGCTGTTTTTCCATCTCCTTTGGGGTGAACGACACAAGCATGTCTGGGAATGAAATTTTCATATTTTGGTAGAAAGTTAAATTGGCCATATTGTTCATTTCAGCCTTCATGCAGTGACAACTCTGACACTAAAACTTCATTAAGTCTGACATGGAATAACTACTTCTCGTGATGTGAAGCTACCAATTCCTTAACAGCTGTGTAGAAAACATTAAGTAAAAATCAACCTTGCCATCATTTAACAACATTTTTAAAAAATGATATAAAAATCCATTGTAAATGTCAAACTTTGACCTACGAAAAACTCATTAAGTTTCTTTCCTTTTAGGTAAATAGCAGAAATTATCTTTTATCTTCCTATGAAGGATAAGAAGAAATAATCAGTGAGAAAGGCTTTTGAATACACTTACTATCTTGTAATTTAAGCAAATAAGTCTGACGATACAATTTCATGGAACTGCAACTTGACCTTGAACATAACAGCGCCGTCCTCGGACTCGGTGATAATGGCATCGACTTTGTTTATTGCACTCATAAAGAACAGCCTGGTTGACTACAATGTTGGGTTATTTTAACCCAGAAGTTGGGTTAACAACCCAAATAACTGGGTTGAAATAACCCAGAAATTAGTTGGTCCCTTTTTAACCCAGCAGTTTGACCCAGGACTTTTTCGTGTACATGACTAAAAAAAACATCCCATACACAGACATTGCAAGTTCCCTCAAGATAAAATACATCTTTAAACTGATTATATAGAAGTAAATGAGGATAATGTTTCTGTCAGGCAAATTTTGCTCAATTAGTTGGATGTCAAATCCATAACTGCACAGGGTTTGAACCTTCAATAACATTTGAGGAAGAAAAATAAGCTTGCAGCACTTATTACTCTACTTGGATTTGATTAAATTCCACCATTTAAACCTAACAAAGGCAGTGAAGATGAGCTGTCGCCTCTACTTCATTTGGAAACCTCTGAATTTCAAGAGTTGGCCTGGCAGCAAGAATTCCTGCACAGCATCCTACGAGCCACTGAATCACCAAGAAACTGTCAATGAGCCAACAGAAAGCAGCTGCCAGGTGTAGCAGCGGTGGCAATTCAGCAGATATGTGGTAACACCAGCATGTGGGCGATACAGACAAAGTCACTGCAAAGATTAGCTGAAAGCTGGCATCGACATTTCCTGACATTTCTGTGTTCTGTGGAAAGACAAATTAATTTCTGACAGGTGGTGATAAATCATACCAAAACAGAGCCTGGAAAAACGGAAAAACATTCATAAAGTAATGTTTCATGTCTGAAATTTGATAGGTTTTTGAGAGAATTTTAAAATTCTGCCTTTACTCCCAGCTCAAAATGCATTTCTGAATTAAATTTTCCATTCCCACTTTGGGAAAACTTTAAAATCTTGGCATCGGGAGCACAAACACGATTCACACTGTGGATGTTATCCTATTGCAGCGCAGCTACTTTACATCTTTGTGCTTCCCCTAATTAGCAGACAGCCTGCAGAGTAGCACGGAGCTGAGGTGACTCTGCATTGGCTCGTAATGATGGATCACTGGCGTCTGTGCCAGCCCAGCAGAGCGGTGCAAGCTGGACCCGGAGAGAGCTGCAAGATATCTGCATGTGAAATGCTAATTCCTTCATGCAGTGGGTATTGAGATGGGACAATGTGCAATTTAAGTGTTCCTAATCCTTGAATTCTTATTGAATCTAGTTTAAACTATACTGAACATACATTAGAGTCAACGATGCAGATAATAATGCTGTGGTAAGGTTTTTTTTTTTTTTTAACGGAGACTTTGAGCATTTTTCCAATTATACCAGGTTTCCCTTACAATGGATACCCAGTTAATGAGAAACAATTGGTCTAGTAGCTGGTGTTGGTGGGGACCTTTGTGCAATGGGCAACTCTGTCTTCTGCAGGTCTGGAGACAACCTACTGAAGTATACTATAGACCTGTAGATGTTGCAACCAAACTGCAAAGTACAGTGCTTGTGGGCCAATTTGAAGGTTGGTTGTTCAGTCTCCTCCTTCATCGACCTGTGAGTGGCAGCTGATTCAGGTTCATCCTCTCTCCTTGTCCTTCTAGACCTGCCTGCTGCTTTTGACATGGTTGATCACCACATCCTCCTTAAGTTAACAGACAGCAAACTAGTTGACTTTGTGACACTGTTATAATCTGGTTTACATCCCTACAACTCCAATAGGTTTGCATAGATATCTACTGGGAAATCCAATACCAGTCACGTGTGGTGTTCCGCAAGGATCTGTACTTGGACCTATTCTCTTCACTCCCTGTCTGTTCCCCCTTGGCCAAGTCATCCATTGTTTCAGGATAAACTTTCACAGTTGTGCGGATGACACACAACTGTACCTGAAAACAGATGCACACTTCTCACTAGTGTCACTGTCATTACCATCACCACCAATTGCCAGACCCACCAGCTGTCTTGAGGAGATAAAGGCATGGATGAATCACAACTTCCTACAGCTCAAAGACAGAGGGGATCCTAGTCGGTAACCAACATTAAACACGTTCATCTGCTGTAATCAACATCACCTTCTCTGGCCAGGACATTCCTCTTTCCTCAGTTGTCACCAACTCTGGTGTTTGATTTGACCCTCAGCTGATGTTTCAAGTTACAGTTTCTAAAACATTTTATCTCATACAGCAGAAGACATAAATTATATCATATTTAGCTACAAGTTATTTTCCATCTGCCATTTCAAGGAATGTTGGCTCAGCAGTAAACTGAAATACAAATTCATATCTAAGATACTGGATACAAGTGAGATAAAGAGACTGAACACAGAATCTGACAACACTACCTTCACTCCCTCTAAGCAACACACACAAACCATAAAGCATGTATACTCCCTCCTGTTAATCCCCAGACCATCTCATCAGTATATAAACAGAAGATCACTGAGGCAGATTACATATATGAGAAAGAGGAAGTTACAAAGAAAATATAAAAACTCCCCAAAGACTAAATCTCTAAGTCTCTTCAAAACAGAAAACAACCAGCTGTGAAAGATGTGATACAAGCTGATGTGATTCTCCAAAGAATTCAACTAGGTGTTGTGTTGGCAACAGCCAAGGTGTTGGGATGCTGACATGCTCATACTCCTTTTTTTTTTTTTTTTTTAAGTATAAACGTAACTCCAAGGGCTAAAAAGATATGATTTAAGATGTTTGCTGTTATCAGCATTCAACAGCCCCATAAAAGATGGACTAAAAGATTAAGAACAGCGGTTTCTTACCAAACTGAACAAGGCTTACTGAAGTTGCTAAGTAATAATCAATGCTTTGCTCTGCACCTGAATGTTTCAGAGATGAGCCTATTTGTAGTCAATAATCTTCAACAATGTCATTGAGACCATTTTTGACCTCCACAAAAAGTCTGTTAAACCAACAATTAATTTCTTTTTGTTTAATTGTCCCTTTTTTAGAGTCAGCTCAAACCAGAGGGATTGAATAATTTGCATAATGTCAACTTCCTTTCCATTTAATCTTGACTTTACGTTATCTTTCTTCCAGTATTAGTGACGGAAACTGTCTTTGATGTTTGAATGAGATAGATAGAGAGATAGATAGATAGATAGATAGATAGATAGATAGATAGATAGATAGATAGATAGATAGATAGATAGATAGATAGATAGATAGATAGATATCAAATGAAAGAAGGGAAAAATCAGCTGTCAGTGAAATAAGATGAAATTGACAAAAGCAATAATAAATAAAAATGATATGAAAATAATTACATTGATTTTGAATTGGTTTGAAATAAATATCAAAAAACAAACACACAAAAAATAAAACAAGTAAACAAGCATAATAGGGCTCCAACGCAAAAATTCTGTTGAGCAACACTTTGAGGCAATCACTGCAATCAGATGTTTTCTCTAATGTTCAAAAGTCTTCTCCACCTGTTGACAGGTATTTTGGTCCACTGTTCATTGGAAAGGTGCTCTTATGTGTCTGGGACAGTTTTTTTTTTTTTTTTTTTTTTTAATTATCATTTCCAATCACAATTAAAAAGCAACATTTTATTACACCAAATTACAATTTAAATTTTTTTTTTATTTATTATTAGTTTCTTTAGTTTCATGTTATTCAAATTACAATTGTGAATTCAGCCTTTTCTTTAATTGGTGTAGGTGTGTGTGTGTGTATAATGAAACTAGTATTAATAAACTTGTGTATTGATCAAATAACAGCTAGTGAGATATAATAATCTCAAGGTTGACTAATATTCTAATTTTGGAAGAATTACATGTGTTATTGTAGCATGTCGTATTTTATTTTTTTGTTTTTCATTATATATCTTATTTTATTTCATGTGTATCTTTTTTTTTTACACCATTCATGTAATTTTCTTTTTTTTTTTTCTCTTGAATGAATATTGGTATGGACCCCAGGAAGAATAGCAGCAGCACTGTGCGGTAGTTAATGGGGATCCACAATAAACAAATACAATCTTCATCACACCAGGCATCAGAAAGATGGTAACCTGGACATAGCTCAGGACTGAACTGATGCCCATGGTGATCCAGATCCTGCTGGATTGTGTTTAATAGAAAACCTAGATGTAAAATGTAAAGAGTCTGCAGACCTTATCCAGAACAGAAAATTGCATCCTTTCACTCAAAGATGTTTCACCAGGGACTGACACATTGATCATTAGTGAGATTTCCAGGTTTTATGACACCCCAGTAGCTGTCACATCATCCCTGTTGTCACTCTGAGAAACCTAAAGGCTCATCTGTCTTTACCTGAAAGACAGGCTTATGCTCTAAATTAATTGATGTGTTTGTTTAGTTAATCTCCTTTCTAATCCGAGAAGCTTTCACTGCTGAACAAACTGTCAGCAGAGATTATTTTGTAAATCTGAGAGGGGCTGCCTGTAGTAGAGGTAAGACTGACCACAATCTTAGTAATTCTTATCAAACTGGATGATTGCAGAGTTGACTGCACTGCGTTTAATCTGAAAGAATATCATTATCTCTAGAGAAACCAAAACTTTGACGTTTTTCAGGGAAATGCAAAGTGACTGAATTCCTCACTGTATCTGCTTTGTGTCACACAGTGAATGCAGCAGGAGTGATTCATAGCAAGGCTGAATGGGAGCTGGCAGCGATAGCTCAAGGTAATCAGTGTTTAGTGGCGATGAGGTGCCTGGTTCTTTTAACTACGGCATGAAGAAACAGATGTTTCTCATAATGGACTCAACTGAGCTGGGTTAAAGAGAAAAAAACTTAATGTATCCCAAGTCGGTTGTGCGAATGGTGGCAGTTTTTTCTCTACTAGAGTAAAAGCACTTCCTATGTAGCAGTGACAGTAAGGTGGGGGTGCTTCCTACAGAGTGATCTCAGCCAAAACAAAACAAAGGACCAGTTCTTTCCTGATTTTATGTGTAATTCCTATAAATCACATCCTCTGGAGAACAGGTTTAGTGCACAAGCTGCAACTGATTATTTTTTCTGTACAGATCATAGCTCAGCTGAAGAGGTTTATGAATAAAATGACTTAAAGAGCAAAGAGGAAGGATACATGTTCTGTTTATGCTACATTTCCATCTGAAATTGCACATGAAAGCATTTAAGGAGCATAAGTTTACAAACTCAAAACTGATTCTGACTCATTTTGAGGCCACACTGATATTTCATTTCACGTACTGATTCATTTCAGACATTTAAAGGAAAAAAAATCCAAAAAAGTAAATCTTTAACACTTAACATGAAGCTGTGCATATAACACACATATCCATGTCTATATATACAGTTGTGTAAAAAAGTGTTTGCCCCCCTTCCTGATTTCTTATTTTTTGCATGTTTGTCACACTTAAATGTTTTAATCATCAAACAAATTTAAATATTAGACAAAGATAACACAAGTAAACACAAAACGCAGTTTTTAAATGAACATTTTTATTAGTAAGTGGGGAAAAAAATCCAAATCCACAATGCCCTGTGTGAAAAAGTGATTGCCCCTTAGGCCTGGGATATACTTGCTGTGGATGCAAGCGTTCACGCAAGCGGTCTGTGTCGTCTGTGCATATACTTGCTGCAGCACGTCGCGGCCAAAACGCTCAATACCGGAGGCCACCACTAAGAGGAGTACACAGCACTTGGACACTGATGTCAGATTGTATTTCCGGGGCATACGTTGAACGACCCAGGTGAATGTGGAACGTGGACAATGTGGACAACTTCTTCAAGGAAGAAGTTACTTTTGCTGCTGCGAAAGAAAAAGAGGTCTAGTCACCAGCGGAGGTGGTATGTGCGGCCACTTAACCAAAGTTGCGGAGAAAGTTGCACGAGCACCTCAGCGTTCAAGTCGATATTGCATATACCACGCGCACGCGGCATGTTACCTCACGTCAAGGCGAGTGACCTACGTGCCGTAGGTACGCTGGGAACGTGTGGCCGCAATGATGCATACACGGACGCGTCGCCAACAGCAAGTATATTCTAGCCCTTAAACGTATAACTAGTTGGGCCACCCTTAGCAGCAACAACTGTAATCAAGCGTTTGTGATAACTGGCAGTGAGTCTTCTACAGCGCTGTGGAGGAATTTTGTTCCAGTCATTTTTGCAGAATTGTTGTAATTCAGCCACATTGGAGGGTTTTCCAGCATGAACCACCTTTTAAAGATCATGCCACAGCATCTCAATCAGATTCAGGTCAGGACTTTGCCTAAACCACTCCAAAGTCCTCATTTTGTTTTTCTTAAGCCATTCAGAGGTGGACTTGCTGGTGTGTTTTGGATCATTGTCCTGCTGCAGAACCCAAGTGCGCTTCAGCTTGAGGTCACCAACAGATGGCCGGACATTTTCCTCCAGGATTTTTTGGTAGACAGCAGAATTCATGGTTCCATTTACCACAGCAAGTCTTCCAGGTCCTGAAGCAGCAAAACAGCCCCAGACCATCACACTACCACCACCATATTTTACTGTTGGTATAATGTTCCTTTTCTGAAATGCTGTGTTACTTTTACTCCAGACGTAATGGGACCTGCACTTTCCAAAAATGTCACCTTTTGTCTCGTCAGTCCACAGAGTATTTTCCCTTTTAAAGCCTTGGGGATCATCAAGATGCTTTCTGGCAAAACTGAGACGAAGCCTTTATATTCTTTTTGCTCAACAGTGGTTTTGGTCTTGGAACTCTGCCATGCAGGCCATTTTTGTCATGTCTCTTTCTGATGGTGGAGTCATGAACACTGACCTTAATTGAGGCAAGTGAGGCCTGCAGTTCTTTGGATGTTGTTCTGGGGTCTTTTGTGACCTCTTGGATGAGTCGTCGCTGTGCTCTTGGGGTAATTTTGGTCGGCTGGCTACTCCTGGGAAGGTTCACCACTGTTCCATGTTTTCACCTTTTGTGGATAATGGTTCTCACTGTGGTTCACTGGAGTCCCAAAGCTTTAGAAATGACTTTATAACCTTTTCCAGACTGATAGATCTCAATTACTTTGTTTCTCATTTTTTCCTGAATTTCTTTAAATCGCAGCATGATGTCTAGCTTTTGAGGATCTTTTTGGTCTACTTATATTCATCAGGAAGGTCCTATTTAAGTGATTTCTTGATTGAGAACAGGTGCGGCTGTAATCAGGCCTGTGTGTGGCTAGAGAAATTGAACTCAGCTTTCCAAAGATGTGATAAACCACAATTTATTTATGTTTTAAAGAGGGGGCACTTTTTCACACAGGGCCATGGAGGGGTTTTCCTCTAACTTAATGATAAAAATCTTCATTTAAAAACTGCATTTTGTGTTTACTTGTGTTATCTTTTACTAATATTTAAATTTGTTTGTGTTGTGTGACAAACATGCAAAAAATAAGAAATCAGGAAGGAGGCAAACACTTTGTGACACAACTGTACATCCATGTATCTATCACACATACATTAACCTCTGTGTATATTTATACATATGTACCCATATGCACATAATACATACACACATGGATACAGATACGCTTTTAAACATACAGAACCCCTTGATCAATCTATGTAAACAATTCTGTCTATAATTTTTTTTTATAACTGCGCACAAAATAAAATCTATCACTAAAACTACACCCACTATGTAGTTATCATGTCTGAAAAGGGAAAGTAAAAAGTAAAACGTATTTAATCGTACCCCATCTCCAATATCCAATAATTATTACATTTTCAAATAAGACAGTTTCCCTAAGTGTAATCATTTTATTATAAAACAAAACAACCCCCCCACAAAATAAAAGAATATATACACCTATAATAATGCAAAAGTAATAATTATTTTTATGCTAAATTTTCAATCCACAAATTCAGTCCTCATTTACATCCACCTACAATGCCCCTCACACACTTATATATACACACAGCTACACAAAAATATCCAGTTATACTCACATATAATACAATTTACAACATATAGGACATCCATTCACTTCAGAGAGGTATTCAGGTAGGAGATTCAACAAACTCTGAGTCTAAAAAGACTCTGGGTTAACTTACTATGAACTAAGTAGCTCTGAGTTTTCAGCTCCAGAAGAGCTGCTTTGGGTTGGTTCAATCAACTCTGAGTATCTTTACTAAGAGTTGGGAAGCACAGCAAAAGCCATCATCAACGGAGCCCCGATACCTGGATTCACCATGGCAACCACTGACTGATGCCTGGATTCACCATGGCAACCACTGACTGATGCCTGGATTCACCAAGGCAACCACTGACAAAAACCTGAAGAACTTCTGCCATCACGCTCAAGTTGGCTCACGCTGAGTGCACACGGTGAGTTTTTGGCCTTACGATGCCAAAAAATATCAAATGTGTTTTATTTTTACCTCAAGGAATCGTGAGGCAAAAAACTCACTGAAAATTAGGTGCACACGGTGAGCCATCTTCTGAACAAACGGTCTCGAATGACTTTTGGTTCTGCAGATAGTTCTTGTGTGCGGCAGGCATTAGTTGGGAAACCTGTATTCCATCCATCCAGTTTATATATTTGCTATTCCAATGCAGCGCAGCAGGAATAGGGAGCTGGAGTAGTGATGCGTCATGCTCAAAAGATGAAGCTCTGAGAGCAAATGTGTTGTAGTGAATCAGAAGAACCGGCTCTAGGTTTTTTCCCCTCGTTGCCTAGCTCTCACAGTGCTCAGCCAAAGCTCTGCTGATGGCAGAAATGTGTTTCGATTGGCTAGCACGGCAGCCAATCCTTTATTATAAGCCTTCAAAAACAGGCAGCAATGTCACAAAACACAAAAAAATACAATTAATTTTTTTTTTAAAACGCAAAAAGCACAAGCTTCTCAAAAAAACTCATCAAGAACAGCAAGCACAATTTTTCAGAAACAATTTAGCCCAAATTAACTGAAGGAGCGAAAGATTTCACTCTTCTTGGGAACAGCCAAAAGAGCCAGCCTCTAAAAGAGCTGACTTCCCATAATAACTTAAGCCTATCCCCAGCACTGCATAGCAGACACCCTGACAGCCCACCAAGCGTAAACACAACTTAAGAAAAATTAACATTTATTTATTAATCAACAAAAAGGCCCCTATAACCTTTTCCCCACTCATAACCAAACCAGAACCTTCAACCTAGCAACAATCCCTACCAAAACACTTGCGTCCAGAAGTCTCGTTAAAGAATTGAAAATACTCTTTAAAAATTATCTTCTTTATGATGAACAATTGCAAGATTTTACTAATTGAAGAACAGAAGTCCAGAATCGCAAACCTAATCAATATATTAATATCCAGAAAAGAATGCTATTTCTGTAAACCACAAACACTAATATACAAACACTTAAATATACACTTTTGTAGCAAGTGTGCGTCAACTTTTATCTGGTACAAGGTACTAACATGTATCCATAGTATTGTCATAATGAGATGACACTATCCCAAGACTTGACAACCATTTTCACCAGCATGCCGAAGTTCATTTATAAGCACAAATTATTATCCAAGTTGTCACAACAGTTTTAGGTTTATTCAGAGGAGCCACCCTGTGAAGCCTTCAGATTAGCCAACGTCATCTTCCAACTGTTAATCCATCTGTAAATAAAAATGGCATAACCAGATCTCGCATAACACCAGAGCAGCCATAATAAGACAGACATGTATGCATGTAGCAACTGTAGCAGCTATAATACAAGGGAAGGCCTTATTTAATAGTTTTCTTTTCTATTTCCTTTGCAAGCAGTTTAAGCTGCTGGTGGCAGAAAAGAGCGGGCAAAACAAACCGCACTCACCCCCCACAAATACACCACACCGCCGACACAAACCCACCCAAAAACGAAAGCGCTAAAGAAGACCCTAAATAGTGACAACAAAGGATACCTCCGTATTTTATAAAGCATTTGTGTAGCAATCTGTATGGATGTGTTGCAGAGCGTGGAAAATGGAAGGGGCGGCCCCCCCCCCCCCCCCACCCGCGCGCCCCCCCCCCCCCCACCCCCCCCCACACCTTAATGATATTATATCATGAATGCTGGACATTTAACTGGAATTATGATGTGGTAATTCCTCTATCTCAAACAATTTATTGAAAGAAAAGCTAACAACAATCATGGGTATACAACAACATAAAAATGACAATGTCTCATAACTTGCCATGTGTTTGGTGTCATCTTGGTCCTGTGGGGTTCCCCAGGGATCCATCTTGGGCTCAATTTTGTTTTCTATTTACATGCTGCCTTTAGGGTCCATTTTCATGAAACATGGCATCTTGTATCACTGTAATGCATATGACACTTACTTCCCTCTGAAATGGCACAGCCAGACCCCTCCAAACACTAATAAACTGCTTGGAAGAGGTCAAACTTTGGTTAGCAAGAAATTTGAATGAGTCTGAGACAGAGGTTCTCGTGCTTGGGCCTCCAGTTAGCCATACAACTGTTGCTGAGAAAACAGATCTTGGTTCCTTGCAACAATTCAAAAAATCCTCAATAAAAAAAATGGGCGTCATAATTGACGGAAATTTCTCACTTAATAACCACGTAAGTGCTTGGTCAAAGCTAGTTTTTATCAGCTAAGAGTCTTAACTAAAGTCAGGCATTTTCTTTCTTTCTCTGAGTTAGAGAAAGTTATTCACGCTTTAATCTCGCCAAGACTCTACTGCAACAGCCTCTATGCAGGCCTGAGCCAGTCCCTCATGCACCGTCTGCAGTAGGTCCAAAATGCCACAGCACGCATGTTGACAAGCACCCAGAAGACAGAACACATCTCACCTGTTCTGGCGTTACTGCATTGGCTACCTGCTAGTTTTAGAGCTGATTTTAAGATTTTATTTATTTTTTAAGTCTAAACGGGCAGGCCCATTCTTATCTAGCTGAGCTTTTAACCCCACACACTCCTGCTAGATCTTTGCAATAGCCTCCCCCTTT
Source organism: Atherinomorus stipes (assembly GCA_023101725.1). Taxonomy (NCBI): domain Eukaryota; kingdom Metazoa; phylum Chordata; class Actinopteri; order Atheriniformes; family Atherinidae; genus Atherinomorus; species Atherinomorus stipes. Next base: position 24,284 of record JALJCO010006390.1, on the reverse strand, counting down.
ACATTAGGATCTTGCCTACCGTGGACACTTTTAAATCTCATCTAAAGGCTTATATTTACTCCCTAGCTTTTAAACTAGACAGAGTTTTGGAATTTCCATTTTGCAGATTTCCTGTGTCATCTCCACTTTCTACTGTCCTTTTATTTAGAATTTTTGTTTTATTGTCTTTTCCTATATTTTGTTACAGCTAGCTGTACAGCACTTTGGTCAATGCTTATTGTTATTAAATGCGTTATAAATAAAGTTGACTTGACTTGGTCAGATCATAGACATCGATAGACCCTGTATCCGCGGGTTTGAGACGTGCCGACAGAGCAGCCATCTTGGGTCAGACCAGGCTGCCGTCAGAGTGAATGCGTGCCTGTTGAGGAAAGTGGTATTTCTCATGTTCAGACCTGCTTAACCCAGTGAATTTTCAGCCGATTTCCAGATAAATGGACTGACTGAAAATGCCACCCTTTTACGGGCTGCACGGGACTATTTGACTGAATTACGATTGCATAGCTTTAAATATGGCTCTTGTGTGATTATATACATTGTATATTCAAATATAGGCTATATATATATATATATATATATATATATATATATATATATATATATATATATAATATATATATATATATATATATTTATTTATTTATATATATAATGTGTTTTATCTTTTATTTTATTGAAACACTATAAGCCTGAAACAATACAATATAATTAATAAATCAGCTAATGATCAATTCATTCACATTTATTAATTATTAATTCATAATGTGTTAATCAATCCATTGATTATTAATTGGGTTATTAATTAATTTAATAATATTCACTTATTAAGAATTGATGAATTAATCATTCATCCATTTATTCTCAACTTTGTTAAATATGTACAAGGAATACATAGTCCTACAAAAAAAGGGCATTACAAAGGCAAAAGAAAAAGTAAATAAATAAAATCCAGTGTCAGAAATTTGCATAAAGGCTGACTAGTGATTCCATAACTTTGAATCCAGTTTGAATCAAATGAATAAAGTTTGACTCTTATTCATTTGAGTTAAAATTGTATTGGTTCTAAACAAATAAATGTTATTCAACTAAAGTTTTTTTCCAGTTTGTCTTGGTTATCAAATGGTAGAGCCATGTAAGTGCTCCTTGTGAAATTTTATTTTATTTTTGAGTTGTCTTACATGTGATTAAAAGGAGATCTGAGGAGCCTCCCATTCATTCTGACAGCGGCTGTCTGAACAGTGGTCTGACCCAAGATGGCCGCCCTGTAGGCACGTCAGCCTAGCGGCCAGCAGCGTCTAATGGGGTATCTACGTATTAATGTCTATGGGTCCCATGATGTCTAAATGTAAACAGGATGATGAAGAGAACCGTTTAGAAACAAGATTTAATTTAACCAGAACATTTAGAGGTCGAGTAACGTTTGTTTTTGTGGAGAACAGCATGATGTGCAATAAATACTTAACCATTGAACAATATACAAAAGTTTAAAGAAAGCTTAATTCATTTCACCTGGAAAGGTTGTAGTGGATTTTAGGTTCATTCTGACATCATACAAAAACCCAAATATCCCTAACTTTTTGTGAGTAGTGTATTAGTATCACCAACTACAGTAGGAAACCAGAGAAAACCCAAGACCCCTACTGAAGAACCTTCCTGCTGCGAGGCCAGAGCCTCCACCACCTCCAGCATTGGGCTGTACCAGAAAACACTGAATACATCTTTATAAATTCAAAATTCTTTTTTAACCAAAATGTAAAAATTGCGTTAACTCTTGTAATATATTGAAAACTTTAAACTATGGAAAAATGAATTCCTGAAGACGGAAAAACAAGCAAAAGCTCCCATCATAATCACTTACAATAATTAGGTAAGCTGTTACTGCTACTATTAGCTTTGCATTGCTTCTGCCTCTTTCTCTGTTTCCAGTGTTTGTGCTGACTTTTTCACTTTGGCCAATGAATAAAATTACAATCAACAGTTTGGATTTTCTGCCTCCTGACAAACTGTGATGGAAACCAACTGTTTCCGACTTCGTCAGGCTCTATGATGGTGTAAGATCATTGCTGTTTTTCTTTAAATATTTTGACTTCATAATTGTATTCATGGATGTAGACGTGTTCATGAGCAGTTTCATGTATTGTTTTCTTATGATAATGTGACCATTACAGTGTGCCCTTCCTCCTGAGTGTTTACACATCTGTATGTCATTACAGTCGTGATGATTCTGCTCCCTAAATGGAAGGTAGTCCTCACTTGCCTCCATCAACAAGCAGATTAAATCATTGGGTCACCATGGTGAGCGTCACGGTCTTTGATGACCAAACACATAAACAGAGATTTTTGTTAGAAAGTAGAATTAGTACAACTGTTAGTTTTCCTGCTTTGTCTTTGGCCACAATCTTAATGTCAAAACTAATGGACCAATAACAGCAACCAACAATGAGCATGTTTTTACAAATAGTAAGTAGAGGAAGTTAACCTGGAGCCTGTAGTATGATCTTCTCTTACCAAGATAACTTCAGGGTAAACCCTGGGGTTTCCATCCTATGGTGCTGGTTCACTTTTTATTGGGGTAAATCACCATGGTAACTTATGCTGAAGAGTCAAACTGTTGCGGAGTAGGTTAAGTTCTGGATGAGAGATGAACCTCCACCTCCTGACCCATCAGCTCTCTTGGAAAATGGCCTGCCCATTCTTAGAAGATCCTGTCGCCGTTGGTGAACAGATTGTCAGAGGGGCGCTAAAGAGAAAAAGTTCCTAGGGATAGATGTTCCTCTTGATGTCCCTTATGACAGACTTTTATTGAATGGACTGTACGGTGTTTGTCAGCTGATAGATTCATATGTTGCTGATGTAACGCTTGGAACTTTTAGTTCTTGTTATAGACTTCCCTAGAAAAGTCTGCTTAGCTCCTTCAGGATTGCATCGGAAATAATTAGCTTAATAATAGTGCTCACATATGACAAACTGCAGAAACATGAAGTCATGGAACCCACAACTAGGGATGTTCCCCATCTTTGTAAAGAGAGATCCAAAAGCCACCCATAACTTCTAGCTATTCAGATTCACTAATTGATTATTCTTATATGCAATGGCTATGTTCAACAAGAAATGTTCTAAATCTTAATGGGATTTTAAATAAAATATAATATAGTCTAAAGAACTCAGCATTCATATAATGAATTATCTTGCTTTTATGTAGTTAACCATCTTCTAAAATTTGCAATATCCTTTGTTACAGCTTTAAACTTTTGTTTTATCAAGTTAGTTTTAGCCATCAACTCCTCGTTATTAAGCTAGTGGTGCTGGATGCTCTGTTGTCTCACCTGCTTCTTCACTGACAAACATGTCGGTTATCTTACAGACGTTTTCTGCATCATAGCCATAGACAGAGGGAGTGCTTGTTTCTGCCCATCGTTGCTCCATTGTGTGAGCTTCTACGGGGTAGATGCCCGCGTGAGCCTCTTGGCGGATTGTTTATTTAAATGTCCAGCGCGACCTGACCGTCTGCCATCACCCAGCAGGCCAATTCAGTGCTCCTGATGGTCAGTCCACCACAGCGCAATGAGCGCGCTCCTGTCTAGCCTGTGACGTGCATCACAAACAGTTGCTCACCGACGCCATTGCGAATACACACACACTTCCTTGCATGGTTACGCCGTCCCCTTGAAACACAAACCGGTCGAGGTTTCAGGAGGCTAATCCCTGGTTTCGTGAGGATGATGGGGCAGATTTCTTACATTTTTTGGCGGTTTTGCTGCAATTCGGCGCCGTGTGGTCGGCCCCCCAAGATGCTAGCAAATTCACATTTAGAATACCGCCTGAGTAATGACCTTGTTTATGCATTAATTTGTAAAAATAAAAGAAATGGAGTCAATTCAATCTTTTTGCATTAACACATTGATTTTGACAAGCCTCATTAATACTTAAAGTTCTTTTACACACATCAAGCCTGTGTGGCATGGACTACCATGACCACAGTGCTGTTGCTGAAATAATTTGCAGCAACAATGTAAATATTAAACTTATCATTAATGCAGGAGGCCATGTTATTCTATCAGATAAGATGCAGATCTATCCAGCTAGGAAGTTTCTCTCCACAGTAACTATTTGGGTCCATTCACAATCCCCAAATGAACTGTTTGTTTGTTTATTCGGTTTTGTGGAAGAAAGTCATACTGACCCAAGATCAAAGAAAATACTCTTATAAAGGTCAGAGTCAAGATTCAACGAGGAATTACCATCATTCAGCCTGATAGATGTCTTAAGAACATTTATCACACCAGTTACTGCACTTTGTACTGGTTCAGTAAAAATATGATTTTACAGAAAATGGTGGTGAAAAACGTTTGTTTTCAGAGCTAACGTAACCAGAACTCAGCATCATGAGGATTTAACAGCATCATACAATTAAACGGGATAAGGAAGGATTTATGTATCACAAGGACCCAGTTTTATCAATAATCAACCTTTTTTTTCCATTTGTTAATAAGCTGGATTTATTTGAATTGTACAATCAGCAGGAAAGATAACTTACTTTTTTTCAGGAGAGGAAAAAAAAAAAAAAAGTGACTCCTTATATCCAATCCAACCACGGACAGACTTGTGGTGATATGCACATGTGCAGCTGTAGTTGAGTAGATCAGTAGCTGCTGGGATTTGCAGTAGAGCACGGTGCTCCAAGCAAACATTAAACACAGGCCTGACGACGTCCATGAACACTAAACCGACAGAAGATGGGAATTCAAAACTGCCTCAGAATGAGTACATTAAAACGAAACTTAAGGTGAGATGCGCAGCTATGCTGCGTTCAGGGACATCTAAAAAATAACTACTCGGGATCTTTTTTCCTTCCCCCTCTCCTTTTTTGTGTCTGACCTCAGTAACTGGCCAGACACACCTGGATTAATCAGTTTGGGATATTAAAAAAACAACTAATATTTAACACCACAACAGTTATCTTCTGTTGCATGGGTAGCGTACGTGCCTGTGGTCAACTTGTGGAACGCTTGAAAAGTATGATATCGCTCCTTTATGTACAATCTCACGAACTTGTGCATTAACAATGAATTTTCTGCCAGCATCCCTTCCTGGCTTTTGACCTGGATGATGTGTTTAAATTCTTTGTATTTGTAGAGAATAGCTTTCTACTCCTTCATGGTACAGTAGGCTGCTCTGCAGGGTTTCTCCATGTGTGATTGGTCAGATGCTGCAAACTTTGCCCATTTATGTGAATGCACACTGATCAAGATTAGAAAACCATGGGTTGAATTACCGAGTTGATAACCAGCTTCGTACGATTGTACATGTCTGGATCAGTCAACACAGGCAACAGAGATGTCCCGGGTATGTTAGTGCTGCTCTGCACAGGTCCCAGGCTGACTCAAATCACATACATTTGGATTTGAACTGCATTTGTATTGTATTTTTTTTATCTGAAACATTAGTGTGCTGAACCCATGCTACAGCTCCCATTGAGACATTATAGCCCTGTTTCCACCAGCGGGTCTGGGTCGGGTCGGGCCGGATCGGTCCACGTTTTTTTGCGTCTCCACAGATAAAAACTGGGATGGGTACCCTTATATCCGACCCGACCTACTTTTTTGGCACCCTTCGGTAGGGGTACTGATCTAACCGATCTGGACCAAAGAGGTGGAGCTAACACAAAGCAATACATTAATTTGTTGAAAAATCTCACTTCCCTCCTGACCAAGCGTAACAACAAAGCTGGGGTGACTCTTTTTGTTTCTGTCAGGTGTGGTGCGGTGTTTTGGTTAAATGGCGTTGTACAGCGATGTTGTCACGCGATCACGTAGCAGCGCTGTCCAGCGCCTCCAGAGTAAGGGTACAGGTTGCTGTGGGGACGCAGCGTGAAATCAACACATCCGTACCAAAACCCACCCGATCCGGCCTGGCCCGACCCCCGACCCAGACCCGCGGGTGGAAACGGGGCTTAATTGTTACTAGTTACAGTTACTGTAACAATTAGGGATGAACAATAATCTTATTTTTCAGATGTGATACCGATAACTGATGAATTTCAGCTCCTAAAGGCTGATATGATAACTGATAACACACATACATACCTAATCATGACATCAAAACTACTTACAAATGAAATTCCAGCTGATTATAGAAAAGGATGTTTTCCAACAGTTTGCCATTTTGAACCCCCTGATAACAAAGAGATAAATTATATTATAACAGAGTTGAAAAATTCTGCTGCAGATCATGATGGAATTACTGCATCCCCTGTTAAAGATGTACAAGAAACAATTTTGAAACCACTATTACATATTTATACGGTATCCATGGGCACTGGTGTTATTCCCTCTGATCTCAAGATTGCTAAGGTTATTCCTACTTTTAAGTTGGGTGATCCTTTTTTTTTTTTTTTTAGTGGTTAGATATGACACAGGGAGACTGTGCAAACATGCACTTTCAAGAAAGGAGGAGCTTAGTTATGTTAAGAAAACAATTGTTTCATATCAGTTTGTGGATCCTAAATCAAATCAAAATTGACTGAATTTGAGATATCAACAGTTAATGTATCGCTATCCACTGTATCGATCATACTGTGATCAAACCAGTGATATAAAAGCCACAATCCTCTGCTGCATTTAATACATTTCACTTTGTTTAATTTCAAATGATTAAATCTCCAAGATATGGCTGTGTAAAGGCATGGTAAGCATCTATTTCCTGGTCTGAATTCTATTTTTCCCATGTCATACAATTATGCAATTATGTACTCGAAGCACATATGCCCCTTTTCCACCATCCCTTTTCTGCTCAACTCACCTCACCTCGCCTCAAATTTTGGGCTTTTCCACTGGGGGTTTTCCGAGCAGAGGTGATACAGTTTCTGTACCTCCTCTGGCGAGGTTCTGAGCGTGCTGAAGCGAGCTATGTCTGACGTCATCTCACTGCATGCCTCCTATTGGCCAAGGGGTTAGCCAATCAGATGTCAGGGTCAGAGAGCGAAATCATTAAATGAGCGACAGTTCACACTCCCTACCAGTAAGTGGCGGTAATGCAACTCATGAATTGTTAGCCAGCCACCGGTAAAAACAGCAACAGAAGAAGAAGACGAGAAGAAGTAATCCGGGAGGAACAAATTATATCATTATTTGCGCTGCTCATAGAAGTACACATGTGATGTAGCTGGTAACAAGTTAGCCTTTCAACCCAAAGGTTGCGAATTCAACTCCCTTTTCTGCTGAACAATATTTTTTTTCTCGATCGATAGATCGATAGATTGATTCAGATTCTGCTTATTCTTATGGATTCAGATTCAGCTTATTCTTATGGTTGCTGCCTCTTGGCCAAGACTCCTTAGTAAAAGAGGTTTTTAATCTCAATGGGACTTTTCCTGGTTAAATAAATAAATAAAAAGATTCAGATTCGGAAGACTTTATTGCATGCATGCAGATAGATAGATATGAGCTCGTGAGGGAGTGATTTCAGATTTGCAACAAGATCGTAGAGAAAAAAAAAAAGAATTTCATTTGGCTGAAAAAGGGATTTGAGCCAGGGATCTCCAGGTTATCAGGCAAGATTGCTTCCTCCTGCACCACATGAATTCATCAACAGCTAGCTTCATTGATGATCTGATTCATTCCCTCCAATGTTACTTTCTCCACATACTTCTTCTTGTCTTTTCCCTCTGTTGTTTTTACTGGCGGCTATTAACAATTAATGAGGGGCATTACCGCCACCTACTGGTAGGGAGTGTGAACTGTTGCTGCTGTCGTTTGCGTTGCACAATCTAGTACGTGGCAGCGGCTTCATTCTGGATTGCAATAGAAAAGCTACCAAGCCAAGTTGAATTGAGTTGAGTTTAGGTGAGTTGAGCTGACCTGCACTAGTGGAAAAGGCCCAATAGTTGGAAATACTTGTCATTACTTAAAGTTGTACTTCCGTGGTCATTTCATTAATATTTCTGTGTTCTCCATTATTATTGAATGCATTCTGCATCGTTTATGTTAAAAAAAACCTTCTGGTTGCTTTGTATCCAGCTGTATTTGTATACTAGAAGAGAGGCTTGTGGTCCAACGGCAGGCTTTTCCGGGTCCTTCTCATGAATTTCCATCTGATTGGCTGCCTCCCATCAGTGTATGAAGGAAGCTCCGCCCTCCGCTCTTATTTCGCTACAACAGGAAATAGAGCCGACAAACAAGTTTGTTCCATCATGCTAACAAACAGTTAGCTAATTAGCTTCTCAACTCTAAGCTACAGTCGGCCGTCTTTACTTCAGTGTGTAGTGGAGGGTTACCTGCCTTCCAATGGACAGATAGAAACCCCACGTGGGATACGCTATTTGCAATGTTACGTAGAAGGGCAAGGCTGTTCCCGATTCGCTCTTTTCTTCGTATTGTTTCTGTGATGAGGAAGCACAACCGACTGGGGGGAACGCAACGCTAGCAAGTCAGCATGTGTAAGTAAACAAGGGGAAACCCTCCGTATTTCAGAAGGAGCAAGTTAAATGGGTTTTCAGTGGAAGGAGGCCTTTAAAGATCTGATTTTCAAGTGTCTTTACAGAATTTGACCTGGATTAGATAAGTAGTTTGACCTGTGCAAATAAAGTATTCAATATCCACAATATTTAACTTCATTTCATATAACTGTGTGTCTCTGTATAGTATTGTTTCATCAATAGCAGGCTGTGGGCGTTCCTCTGTGAAAGTTGTCTACTTCAGTGATGTGTGCTAAACTACTGCTGTCTAGCAGTTGTTTTTTGTTGAATTTTATATAGTTAAAATGCAGATTTTATAGACGTGACTACTGTGTTTTAAACAGATAGTACAAACCCAATATTTTTCAGGACAAGGAGTTCACAGCTCAGCCAGTCACATGCAACTCAATGCAGTTGCTGCCATGCTGGAATGTGCCTAAGTTTAAACTGAGTATCCAGATAAGGAAGAAAGGGGATTTAAGTGATTTTGAGAATAACATCTATAGAGTTGAATGGTCTGAAAAATAAGAAAATGACCAGTGAGCAGCAGTTGTCTGGACCAGAATCAATTCTTGATATCAGAGGTCAGAGGAGAATGGACACACTGGTAGAAGATGATAGAAAAGCAACATGAATCAAACTCAAATAACTGCTTAAAACCAAGGTAGGCAGAGTACCATCTCTGAACCCACACTAGGTTTTCATTATTAAAGAAAGCAATAGTGACAAATGATAGCCCTCTTTAACTCTAGAGCAACTTACTCACAAACATAACGATTCTAGTATGGCACACATTTCATACTACTATTACAAATATTACGTAGTAGTGACAATATATACATGATAGTTACTTAGAGCTGAAGTTTGTGATGTGGCCTTTCACATGCTGAGCTCAGTGGTAACTTTTTCTGTTCAGCAGGCACGAACTCCTAAACTTCATCCGAGAACTCCTCTTCACACAGAGACTGAACAATGTTGAGCAGCTCGGGGCACATATTCTGAAGACCATGAGGCAAAATGTGAACATGATAAACAAAACAAAAAGAAAACTTTTGCAGATATACCAGTGTTTAAAAGTTCAAACAGCCCTCCTATATTTAAAAGGAATATATATAGCATTTGTTTCAACAAATGAAGGAAAGTTAATTTGGAAAAACAGACTATTGTACCATAAGATGCTTCTTCCAAGTAAACATGGCCACCGCCGTCGTTGGGGATAATGAACGCCATAAACTGGTACCCCATCTAGTGTGATGGACTGCACTCGGTGGGCATTCTCATTGAAGTGAAGGGCTGCAAGTGCTGTCCTGAAAAAGATATATGTGGTTAATATTTAATAAATGAGAAATATAGCTTGACTGACATCATTCAGTAAAATATCAGCATATTTACCTGCACTGCATTCCAATAAAGGAGAAAGAGGTCATCTTGGGTGCAAAGTGGTTCACTAAGCTATGGAAAACCTCCATGTTGGATGTTTGGTATGAAGAAGACAGGCGAACAATATCTTTGCAGAGTCTGGGGTTGCAGACGATCTTCTCCATTTCCACTGCAGCTTTTGTACCTTTTGAACATAGAAGACAGAATAAATTGTTTAGGAAATCGTACCTTATGTTTCATCTGAAAGAAAGAACAAGTACTTAAATAAGGTTTTTTTTCTTTTGGTAACAGATGCATTCTAAAACATGTGGTCTTAAGATGCAGATTGTATGTTCAAAAGTTTATGTATTAGGGGTGAACTGAGCAATCGGCCCCAATTTCCTTAACTTTGGGGGATCAGCTGATCAATACATTTGAAACCGATCTTATCTAGCGATCAAAAGTCCTTAAAGGGGAAGTTCAGGATTTTTGACATAAGGCCTCATTTTCAAGTGAGCCAGAATGCTCCTTATCACTGAAGACAGTTTCACCATATTTCATTCCATTATTCTAGTTCCAGTGGGTCGCCAATGCTAATGCTAGTGCAAGTCAATAGAAATCTGCTAGCCTGTCATTAGTAACAATCTTATCCACTCCACAGAACATCTGAGGCAAATCATTTTTAACTTCAGTGTAAATGCCGTGTTAATAGAATAATGTTACAAATAAAACTAACCTGCATTGTGTTTCATTTTGATTGCTGCTGCTGAGACACTTTATAAAGTTTTGCTTCCTGTCTTTGGCCACGTCTGAAAGGCATGAGGATATGTCGGATTTTGAAGATGATTTCAAACTTTTTTGATCAAACTGACTGTCACCATGTCTCTATGAACCAAAATACACTGGCAAAGGTAGTAAGCTGGCAAGAAACTAGTTCCTCAATATGTAATGCAAAATTTGTCATACAAGGCTAATTTTACTTTCTTAACACATGAGTTTACTAGTTTAACATGGCATTTACACAGATAGGCTTGCTGACTTGTCTCAGATGTTCTGTGGAGTGGATGAGATTGGTTTTAATGACAGGCTAGCAGATTCCTATTGACTCCCACTAGCATTAGCATCAGCAACCTCCTGGAACAAGAATAACGGGATGAAATGTGTCAAAACCGTCTTCAGTGATAAGTAGTGTCCTGGCTCACTTGTAAATGAGGCCCTATGTCAAAAATTTACAAGTGAGCCACAGTACTACTTATCACTGAAGACGGTTTCAACATATTTCATTCCATTACTCTAGTTCCAGGAGGTTGCTAATGCTAATGCTAGTGGGAGTCAATAGGAATCTGCTAGCCTGTCATTAAAGGGAACACATATTTTTTTTGTTGGCTTTTTTCTTTTTGTTTATTTTTTATAAAAATACCCATTTTTTTACACTGATATTTTTTTTAACCTTCTCCCTCCCCTCATTTTCCCTCTTGTTCCTTTTCCCCCCGCCCCCCTTTCGCCTTTTTAGACTTTTATGGCCGCCGATATCCTCTGTGGTGTTCTCTTTTTGAGGTTAGGGCTTAGGGGTAGGGGGAAGGTTTTTATTATGGTTTTATCTTTTTTGTGGGCGCGCCCCCCCCCCCCCCTTTTCTCCCCCCCCCCCCCCCCCCCCCCCCCCCCCCCTCCCTTCCCCTTTGGTTCTGTTTGTTGACCTTCCCCCCCCCCTTCTTTTCTTTTTTTCTTTTCTCTTCTTTTTTTTTTTTTATTTTTTTATTTCTTTTCTCTCTTTCTTATCCCTCTCCTCCTTCTTTTGTACTTTTTTCATAACATTTAAAATTAATATATATATAATTATATATTTTTTTTCCCCCCCTCCTTTCTCGTTTTTTTTATTTCTTTTTTTTAATTTCTACCTCCTCCCTAATTTATTTCTACCCCTACCTACTATTAAGGGGGGGGGGGGGGGTTAAACATCCTTAGGGGGGGGGGGGGGGGTTTTTATTTTATGTCTTCTTTAGGATTAATTTATTATAGTATATATCTTTATATTATCCCCCCTTTTTTTTTTTCTTTTTTTTGAGAGAAAATACGACAGACAGAAATTTTTTTTTCTCTCTCCATTCCTTCCTTCTCCATTCCCATTAGTTCTTTTTTTACCCCAAACCCCAGAAAAGTGAAATTTATGTCATGGCACCTTTAAACCAATCTATTCCACTCCACAGAACATCTGAGGCAAATCAGCAAGCCTATCTGTGTAAATGCCATGTTAAACTAGTACACTCATGTGTTAAGAAAGTAAAATTAGCCTTGTATGACAAATTTTGCATTACATATTGAGGAACTAATTTCTTACCAGCTTACAACCTTTGCCAGTGTGTTTCGGTTACATAGAGATATGGTGACAGTTTGATGAAAAAAGTTTGAAATCATCTTCAAAATCTGACAAATCTTCATGCCTTTCAGACGTGGCCATATTTTAGACTTTATATTTGTGTAATCAAATTCCTTCATGCACGTAACAACAGATGACACCACTTTGGTGCCAAATACAGGAAGTAAAACTTTGTAAAGCTTCTCAGCAGCAACAATCAAAATGCAACGAAATGCAGGTTAGTTTTATTGTAACATTATTCTGTTAACACGGCATTTACACAGATAGTCTAAAGTTAGAAATGATTTGCCTTGAATGTTCTGTGGAGTGGATAAGATTGTTTCTAATGACAGGCTAGCAGATTCCTATTGACTTGCACTAGCATTAGCATTGGCGACCCACTGGAGCTATAATAATGTAATGAAATATGTGGAAACCATCTTCAGTGATGAGTAGCATTCTGGCTCACTTAAAAATGAGGCCCTACATCAAAAATCCTGAACTTCTCCTTTAAGGAAAACATGTTTTATTTAACATATTTGCACACATTTAGCTTCTGTGTTCAAAATCCCAGTTTTAGGTTTTTGTTGCAGAGATATTGCAGTTGGGGAAAGAAAGCTGCTGCTTTACAGGAGAGACCCCAAGCTGCTTCCAAACCACTTTCCCTTCTTATTTCAGACATCAGCTTCTCCCTACAATTGGTTCTTTATAATAAAAAAAATTATCAGAGGAGTCTGAAAAATTGCTAAATATAGCAACAAAGTCGTGGAGTTTTGCCGTGTCCGTAAGCATAATTGGCTGTACCAGAAAATCATCCCTAACAAAAGGTTCTTCTGCGCTACTAATGCAAACTGCGATTAAATGTGTTAATTTAACTCATAAAATTTCTTGTGATTAATTAATTGTAATTAACGTCGGGAAATCAGACCCCTAATTTCTACTTAAAGAAAATAAGGACGCATTTATGTTGCTATAAAATGCGTACACAGCAGGAAGATGTATTACCTTTAGCAACATGCCAGATGTCAAACAGATAGTCGATGTCAGGATGATGGACTCTGAGGAACTCGGTGATGGAGACATTCCTGTCAGCGATGAGGGTGTCGACGGCCACAAAGTTTAAGATCTTATCCAAAGATCTTGCCAAGCCCTTTTCCTCCATCTGGTAACCACTACTAACTTCATGACTCTGAAGAAAACAGCAAAATTTCAGAAGTTGATGACACAATTTTATCTTTTTCCAATAGAACAAAATGTTTATCAATTAAAAAAGTAACAGTTTGCGCTGTAAGAGGCAGTGTTTTCAACAGCCATGACTGCATCTACAGGTGATCTAGTGAAATGTACCTGTACAATCTGGATATGAGTGATAGCGGTCTTCCTCAGTTCCACCATGGTGTACGTTCCATACTTGGCAGAGTGTCCAGGTGAATCAGCCAGACCGGCAGCACATACTAGACCGCGGTCCTCCGCCTGTACGGCACTCAGCATCCACGCATGCCTCTCTCTCCACAGCTGCATCACTGCTCTGTGCAGCACGTGCTGCTGGTGGCGGAGGAACGTCCGGGTGGAAATGACCTCGGTTCCCATGTGTGTTAGAACTCGTAACACGTTGGAGGCTGTAGCTCCAGCAAACAGAAAAGCTGCAGACAGGAGAACGTTACCAGCAGCCACTCTTCCAAAGTAGGGCTGACTGTTCCAAGCTGCACTGTGACCACAGTCTTCACATCTGCAGGGCTTAAAGCAAATTAAAACCCTGAGCCTGAACTTTTTTCGAACGAGTGGGCTTGTTTAAAGAGAGTTTATTTGCATTTACATCGGACAATTTGGCCAAAAGTAGAGGTGATTTTTTTGTGACTAGTCTAAATCGTGATTTAATAACACTTTCTTGCTGCTAGATGCGTATCATTTTCTGCAAGCATTATGTCTTCTTCTTCTTCTTTTTTTCCCGCAAATCCAAGTCATGTCTCCAGTGTTATGGCTGAAGTCCACGTTGCAAGTCTCTTTCAGCTGTAATCAGTAATCTATCATGTCATAGGCCGTGTCCCAAACCGCGCACTTGAGCACTTCAAACACTGTTTTTGAGTGTGTAGTGCACACGCGGTGTCATTTAAGCGACAATTTCAGTCCACTGAAAGTACCAGGATGTTGCCCTAATCACGCCCAAAAATGCAGTGCAGAATGAAGCACACTCCTCACACTAAATGGACGCCATCTTGTGAATGTGGAGGAAGAGGCCGGACTTTCAAACTGCTTTCAGAGCCGAATAATAGCGATGAATGACGCGGTGGCGACCCCTGCTGCATCGGAGGCGGTATTGTACTGATTAAAGTAACGTTTATGAAATGATTTAGACATAATCACTAATGTATATTGTGGCATGCTACCAAGCTGTTCACTCCCTGATGACAGTTATGATCTGGTCGTGTGTTTAAGGCTGTGGTTATACTAGATCAGTAGAGATAGCTCAGGTTAGCGGGTAATGCTAGTCCGTCACTTCCTGTCAGTGCAGTGCTCTGTTTGGGTTAGCATTTAGCGACAATAGTGTACACTACAAACAAAGTACACAGTGCGCACTATGCCCTGAATTCCAGTGCACTCAGGAAAGTGCGTGGATTGAGACACGGCCATAGTGTCTGTTCGGCTTAGAAGACAGCATCATAATATCCAAAGAATTTAAAATCCACACTCACCCTTTATCTCCCAGCATTTTGTAACAACACTGATCTTTAGTTTAACTGACTAATACTTTGTCTCTTGGACAATTTCTTTGCTTTACCATATTTGGAAAACTTGTAGATGAACATGGAAATTTACTCAATATAAATAACTCAACTTATCCAAGAGTTGAAATATGTATAAAAATCCACCTGGACCTACAGAGAGATGCTCTAAACTAGTGAAGAGGAGGCTAAGCTGCACCTTAGTGCAGGATAACTACCTGCAGGTTTTATATGTTTACCTGCTGCAACACCTGATCCACATCAATCAATCAATCAATCAAAGCTTTATTTATAAAGCGCTTTTAAATACCAAAGGTAACAAAGTGCTGTACAGGTGGGTGAAAATAAAAAGTTAAATCATATCAAAATAATCACAATAATAACACCAATAAAAACAGTGAAGAAGGAAAACGATAAAATCAACATACGGATTCTGGCTTAATGATGGTGCTCTCTGGAGTCAAAAGAGAGCACCATGACAGTTTGTTATCAAGTTCTGCATAAGCCTTTTAATAACCCACTGATTGATCGACTCAGTCATATTGCAGCAGGTAAACATGTAAAAACCTGCAGGACAGATGTCCACAGCTGGTTATCCTCCACTCCTGCATGAGGAAATCTTCTTTTAGGCTTTAAATAACTGTGCGAGCTCAGTACAGCAGATATTATGATATTCTTTTTCAAACTGAAAAAATTCTCAATACTTTAATGAATTGAGACCCTCTGCCAGCAGTTTTAATAACTATTCCTTTTTCCTAAACGAGCAACAGCTGCTCTTTCTAATAATTGGACCCAGTAAACTGCGATGTTTCCAGTGGATCTAATCCCAGTTTGGACCCAGTTTAACGTCATCACGGCAGTCACAGTTTATGGAAATTGTCCAGTTAATGTCTCATTCTTCTCCTGAACACATCCAGGAATCATCTGATGGAGTTACATTATTTTAGTACGAACTAAAGATACCAACAAGCTCACGTTTATGCCGCTACGGCGCTAAGCTAGCTGCTAACATGGGCTGCTAATATAATATATAATTTTTTTTTTTTTTTTTATTTATTTTTTTTTTTTTTTTTTTTTTTTTCTTTTATTTTATTTTATCTTTCTTTCTTTCCCTTTCTTTTTTCTTTTTGTTTTTTTCTCTTCTTATTTCTCTTAATTTCTTTTATTAATTCTCCTTTTTTTTTCTTGTTTCATTTTTTTCCTTCTTTCTTTTTTCCTTTTTTCTTTTTTTTTTGTTTTTTATTTATTTTTTCTTCTTTTTCTTTTTTTTTTCCCATTCTTTCTAATTTCTTTTTTTTTTTATTTTAGTGTTTTTTTTCCCTACTTTTTTTTTGTTTCTGTTTTAATTATGATTTTAAATATTTTTCTCTTTTGTTTCTTTTCTCTCCTCTTTTTTTTTTTTTTTTTTATTTTTTTATTTTTTTTTTTTTTATTTTGGTTTTATTTAATCACACTCCCTTCTCTGTTTGTTGGGTCCGAAGTGGTTGATCGCTGGTTCTGCTTCCCCCTCCCTTCTCTTTTTTTTTTTTCTTGTCTGGGTGATGGGGAGTCGGTTTTCGAATTTATTGGGGGTCGTTTTCATGTTGGGGGGGTGGAGGTGGTTGGTGTATTTTGTTTTGTAGGATTCCCCCCCCCCCCCCCCCCCCCCCCCCTTTTTTTTCCCCTTTCCCTACTTTCTTTTTTTCTTTTTTCTGTGTCCATTTTTATTGGAAGCCCTCCTTTCTTTTAACATCTTCCACAAAAATTCAAGCTTTCATATCACAGTAAACCTGTTCAGGTGTGTCTTAGGTGGATGTGGAGGTTCCCGCATCTTGAATTTGATACCACAGACGATGCAGCATCTGCTCTCCTGTTTGTAGCTTTTATTCAGTTTTTAATGACCAAAGTTGCAGCGATGCGGCAGCACCAGACGTGCTCACGTGCTGCTGTTGTTTATGTGTGTGCGGGGCGCGTGTCTGTGTGACGTCTCGGGAGGTGACAGCTGTCAACACGGACAGCAGCCGTGGATCAGACAGAGATTGTGACGAAATGAATACGTTTTCTTTAAAAAGAAAAAGAAAAGAAAGAAAGAAAACCACTGTTCACGAGTCTGAAACTGAGTCCAAGTCCAGCCTGTGAGTCTCTGGAAAAGCGACTATGTGGCTCCTTCGGTTTCTTGCACAAACTACTACACTGCCGTCTCCAACTAGTTCTTCCATCTTCGCCCAGCGCCGGTCATTTTCAAGTCCTCCATCTGTCAGGACGGCTTCATAAACTCAGGCTCCACGATATGATGTTACATAGCTGATGTTTGCAAGCAGCCGCTCACTGCCGATGCAGCTGGATCTTTACTATCATCTAACCACGCTGCACTACTTGTGATTGAGTATAAATGTGCTCCAATGAGCGCCAAAATCTGTTGATCTTACTTGCAGATTAATATGACCAATTATAGTGTGGGATTGTAGCAAATTTTTTACTACACACTTGACTATATCAAGTTGTTACTGTGAAGTTTTTTTTCTTCTTCTTTTTTTCCCCCTTGCCGCCACACGCCGGAAATCCGGCACGGTGCCGGAAAACTTTAAGCCCCGCATCTGATGGTGAGCTTCAGCAGAGTCCCGGACTCCTGTCTGGTCCACTCCACTCTCCTGCTTCCACAAGAAGGACAACTGCACCAGCAGAGCAGAAGCTGAACAAAACAAGACCTAAATATGAAGAAGATGTGATGGTCCTGATGCTGCTGACGGCCCAGATCCTCTTGTGAGTTATGGCTGGATGTTGATGTTGATGCTTCATCTTCATCCATGGACAGATCAGAATCATCAAACATCTCATAGTCAAAGTCGCCAGTATCAGACTCTGAGAAGCTACACTCACTGTCAGAGTCTCCACCTCGATCTGAAGCTTCAGGAACGTCTTTAAAATAAAAAAATAAAAGATGTCAATAACCACAATGTTTTAAATCAAGTTTAAAAAAAGACACAATACAGATCGAAGCCGATACCCTGATCAAATATCAGCTGATGATGAAATCTCGTGAGATTTCACTATTCTGTTACAAAATCTCACGGTATTTCGTGAAATCATAGTAAATTTTGTAACAAAATGATATCTCACGAGATTTCATTTGTTTTTTTTTTTTTTTTTTTTTTTTTTTTCCCTCATTTGTAAAATAGATCAAAACCGCGTTTTAAAATATAGGTATGGCATCGGCATATGAAAATATTGAGATATTTCAGTGTATCGATATTTTTCCCACCCTTATTAAATAATCAGGTGACCCCTTTGTAGTCAGTCAAGCTGTAGCCGGGTCATTACGAAAAAAATTAAGCAAGATACAATTTTTGATTCGATTTAGGATCCACCAATCAATATCAAACTATATAAAAAATATCAGAAGTAATAAACAAGGTTATTGTTTCTTAACATAACTAAACATTGCAGTACAATCTCTCTGTCACGTGTATCCACTGCACAACTATAAACATGTATTTTGTTGTGAAAATGTGTCAGAGGAACTTCAAAATAAAGCCATTTTCATAATAAAAGTGGGTTGATATTGTTTTTTGGTCGATATTGTGTTTTTGGATCTATTTATGATCAATCTAGTACTGTTAAACCCCTAGTTACAGCCATCTAGTCACTAAAGTTCTATGCTTGCAAGACCGATTAGGTCATCACGCAGAGCAGGGAAGTGTTATTTATTACTTTTTCTGCTAATTTACGCTTTATTTGTTAATAAATAATATGAATTACATTTATATCTGCGTTAATTTATCATTTTTTATAAAAAGCAAAATGTTCATGTCAAGCCTGATGCCTTCACTCACATAACAAAGTATGCAGTTCATTCATTCAACAGGAGTATTGGATTGGTGGTATCAGCTGATACTCTTAGCCCAGGTATCAGATTGGACCAGACAAAACTGCATTGGTGCATCTCCAACAGATTCAGTGTATAATTTATCAACATGGGTAATGAGACATTTAAATACAAACCACGTGTGTGTATATGGAATAGTTAACAAAATTATAAGTAATGAGAAAATCTAATACTTAGATATTTTGTTTGCAAAAAAAACATTACCGTACTCACCAGCAGTCGTCAGTCAGTAGTCTGTCTGAGTGGAGACAGTGGCTGTAACACGCCGCTCTGAACATGTCTGAGTTTCTACAGTGAAATATATTACATCATTGTTATTTCAATGGTCTCATCATTAATAAGGATTATTATATTATCTTACACATTCATGAGCAGAATACAGACAAAAGCCCACACATTTACCTTTGTCTCTGCATCTGACTTTTCCTTTGAGTTTTGTTTTTTTCAGCCCCATGTTTACTTGCCAGCTGACATTACATTTCTGTCCAAAAAACCCAACACAATAAAATTATTATGACACATAATGTGAACATTTAAATTCTACATCAATATCAATAAAGCCTAGATTTATATGGGGAGATTCTCTGACTGAAGGTGATGTGTGGTTACAGCTTCAATCCACGGTCATAAGATGTCTCTGTCACATCACTAACATATCATTACTCTTTCATGTGGGAAACTGGTCATTTATCCCTGGCAGGGCTCCAAACTGCGACCATTTTGGTCAAATTAGCTCAGAGCGACTGACTTTTTTCTTGGTTGCACCAGTGCACCCAACATTTCTCAGGTGTATTAACTGTAAATACTCCCCGTCATTCACTGAGTCAGCTACCTTGTTCTAATATCTAATGTGTTCTGGAGGTTATTTAATAATAATAATAATAATATTAATAATAATTAAGAAATCCATTGCTACCGAGCTCTAAGATCTGAAAGAGCTCCATAAATTCCTGTTAAAGCATAAGAGTGAGATTTACAGACCAGAAAACCAGATCAGCCTCCATCAGACACCTGAGTTGCACCTGGAGGCATCCTGGAGAAGATCTGTAAAAAATAGGGATGTATGATTTTGGAATTTTGGCCAATATCTGATATGCCGATATTTGAAAACTCATGTGGCCGATAACCTATATCGATACTGATATTGATGCTGAAAAAAATAAGCAGTCATTTCAAATAGTAGTTTTGTTATCCGTTTCCGACACTTTGAAAAATAGGGGTGGGAAAAAATTTCAATACGCTGAAATATTGCAATAATTCTCCTCCCTCTTCCTCTCCCCCCCTTCTCTCTTCCTTCTTTTTTCTTCTCTCCTTTTTTTTTTCTCTCCTCTCTTTCCACCTTTAAGGGTTAAAGAAAATTAAAAAAAAAAATTAAATAAAAAAAAATATATAAACTTATCTTATGTCCTAACTCCTAGATACACTAAAAAATAAAACTAAAAATTCAATTCTCCTTCTACTCTGTCCTCCAGGACAAAAAAAAAAAAAAAAAAAAAAAAAAAAAAAGAAATATTCAATATTTTCATAAGCAAATCGATATTTAAAAACGCTGTATTTATCTTTTTTACTTACAAAATCTCGCAAGATTTCATCGTTCTGCTACGAAATCTCATGATATTTCAGGAATTCTCACGAAATTTTGTAACAGAACGATGAAATATCGCAAGATTTTGTTAATAAAATAGATCAATACCATGGTTTTTAAATGTCAATATATCAACATATGAAAATTTAAAAAATTTTTGTGAATTCTCGCAAGACTTCGCAACGGAACGATGAAATATTACAAGATTTTGTTAGTAAAATAGATCGATACTGTGTTTTTAAATGTGAATATGATATCAGCACATGAAAATATTGCGATATTTCAGTGTCTTGATATTTTTTCCCAGCCCTAGTCTTTAGAAGTTTTAAAGTCTGTAAAAAATACATTTTTGAAGAAGAAGTTTTTTTATTTTAGACTTTAGAAACAGCGGGCGATCAGTTAAATATCGGTGGGGTGGCCGATGTCCGACACTCAATTTTAAGGCCGATATCGATAGCGGGCCTATCATATCGTGTATTCCTACTAAACAATATATATATATTTGTTTGACTGAACTACTAATATGCTGTTGTTAATTTAAAATAAACAATTTGAAGCTGCACAGACTCATGAGACATTTCAGAGTATAAAAATGTTTAGTTTCATCAAGTTCAGTGAAGCCAGACCTTTAACGTTTTTTTTCTAATAATGACAAACAGTTTTATGAACCTGATTGATTATTGAAAGTACTGTGAACAATGTAAAACGATCAAAAGAAAATCCTTGAACCGGATTCAAATGAGCTCCTGACAGCGATGCTGGAAACATTGTGGTGCACCTGAATTTTCCGCTGGTGCAAGCAAATGAATTGAAGGCGCACCTGTGCAACAGGTACCGACAGTTTGGAGCCCTGCCTGGGTTTACACCTTTGCTGTCACGAGGACAGTTATGGTAGCCCACAACACACCAACTTCCTACCATATCACCGTTTAAACCTGAATGAAGAGGTGCCTACCTGCTGCTAACAGTGTAAGCCCCGTTTCCACCCGCGGGTCTGGGTCAGGTCGGGCCGGGCCAGGCCGGATCGGGTGGGTTTGGGTACGGATGTGTTGATTTCACGCTGTGTCCCCACAGCAACCTGTACCCTTATTCTGGAGGCGGAGAATTAGCTGGACAGCGCTGCTACGTGATTGTGTGACACCGTCGCCGTGTAACGCCGTTTAACCAAAACACCGGCGCCACACGTGACAGAAACAGAAAGGAGTCACCCGGCTTTGTTTTACGCTGGGTCACGCGGGAAGTGGCGGATTTTTCAATGAATCAGCTGATTGCTGTGTGTTAGCTCCACCTCTTTGGTCCGGATCGGTTAGATCAGTACCCCTACCGAAGGGTGCCAAAAAGTAGTCCGGGTCGGGTCGGATATAAGGGTACCCGTCCCAGTTTTTATCTGTGGAGACGCAAAAAAACGTGGACCGATCCGGCCCGACCCGACCCAGACACGCTGGTGGAAACGGGGCTGCACATGAATAAGGGGGAAACCGGTTTTGGTGGCCTTATTAACTACAATGCATTGCGGCACAACCCCCCCATCTTCATTCTCAGCAGCAAACGTGTTTTCATGTTATGCTGTTACCAGCGAGGCGCAGTGATAACTATAGCGTAGTCATTTCAGAAAATAAACACAATGAAGTCACATTTTTTTGGAAAAAGTGAATCTGTACCTTTATCTTTCGTCTACTATCCACACGAGATCTCTGTGCAGGTTTGGATGCGCGGCTGGAAATGCTGACAGGATCCTGTGCATGCATCTTTGGTCCTTTATCCACACGAGATCTCCGGGCGGGTTTGGGAAACACTGTCGGTACAGCTGAAGGCAGCAGCAAACATTTGTGCTGTACTGGACAACCAAGCGACTGTTTTAAGGTGGGAATTTCATCAAAACAGTTCATCTCAAAATGTGCCGAGCACAGAAGAGACGTGCGGGAGGGCTCCCAGTTCTTACGAGTTTGTCTGACCTGCTTCACCCACTTCAAATGTAGCTCTGGATCCTTCGGAAACTTAAATAAACTAACGCCATCCTTATGAGTGTTCGCACAAAAAACTGCAACACAACGCGAAGGCATAGCAGGAACAAGTAAAACTTAATAAACTATTTACAAAGCCTCTAGTTTCCTGGTAAACAAAACAGGCGTCCCTGAGATCTCGCGCTGACGACACTCCCGCCTGTAGTCGATCTTCTTCTTCGTGTTTATTTTTCTTCTCTTTATGGCAGTTGGCAAACAACGTAACCGGCGCATTACCGCCACCAACTGGTGAGGAGCGTGATCGTTTCCATTAGGAAAAAGAGTGCGCCACAGTCTTTGGCCACAGTCCAGTCAAAATCACCCCAAGTGTATCTATCTGCGGCTTGCAACCCAGTGGGCGTGTCGTAGTGTGGGCGTGTCGCATTGTGGGTGGGTCTGGTTAGGTTTAGGGGAAGGGTCAGGGGTAGGGCTAGATTTTACCGTGCTCTCATTGGCCTGGTAGGCGTGTCGTCGAGTAACGTCACACTACGACACGCCCACACTACGACACGCCCCTGTCCTGCGAGCCGCAGATGAAAAGTGCTAAATAAATAAAGTTTTTAATGGCGGACTGGTTGCCTGATTGCAAAAACACTCTGCAAGGATTCTTCAGAGTGTAATGATGCAGTATCCTCATGACAGAGGCAAGGTTATAATAGTTTTAGAATTTTAATCAGTTTCAGTTTTTATTTAGTTTAGACTTTTTTGTTTTTCAATTCAGTTAATTTCAGTTAGTCTTTTGTTTTGAGCAAGTCTGCTAGTTTTAATTAGTTTTCATTTTTTGGAAAATGCTTAGTTTTAGTTTTGTTTATATTAGTTTTAGTGTTAGTTTTAGTCTTTATGATTTTTTTTATACTGTAAATTATAGGTATTTGTCTGGTATGACATTCAAAATCATCAGAAAGTCCCCGTTTGAGGAAAGCAAATAAATTAAATGGAAATAAATTTTATATAAACACCAAAAGCTTATGTATTAAATCATTTTACAAAGACTAAAACTAAGGATGTTTTTGCAATAATTTTAGTTAGGTTTGTAAAGACAATACAGTTTCAGTTAGTTATCATTTTTTAAAAAACTGCCATTTTTATTTTCATTTCAGTTAACGAAAATGTTTTTTTCAATTTAAATTTTTTCGTTAGTTTTAGTTAATAATAACCATGGACAGAGGCCATCAGGGAATATTGTTGCCATGTAGTCATGTACAGTATGTGGCCTGCAACAACACTTTTGGTTGGTGGTACATATCAGAGTAGAACACTGCCCACCTATTCGCTTGCTCCCATAGTGCATCTTTCCATGGTAAATAAAAGCACCTAGATGTCCAATTGATGTTTTAAAAAAAAATTGATTCATCAAACCAGACCACCTTTTTTCCCCCCTTGTGGTCCAGGACAGGTGCTCGTCCATTGTAGGCATCGAGCAGCATGGCCACTCTGATCCATCTGCAGCTCCAGACGCAGCAAGCTGCCCGGCATTGTGTTCTGGTAGTTTTCTATTATTGCCAGCATTAAGCTGTTTGCTATTTGACAGCTATTTGCCCTACAGTGGAGCTTTTGTCGGGTTGCAACCCAGGGGCCAGCCATTTGTTACCAATGTGCATCAATGATTCTGGGGGCCACTTGGCCCCGTTTTCTTTTTCAGCCAGTTTGGGCATACTGGGAATGCTTACAATACCTGCCATTTTGAAGAGGCTCCAGTGCAGTCATAGTGACAGCTTAGGCCCTGACAAAGTAGCTTAGACTCATAAACTGCCCATTTTCTACCAACACATCAGTTCTAAGAACCAGTTGGTCACTTGCAGTCAGGTACATTTAATCCATTATTATAAGTAGCCAATCTGCTATTTACCCCCATTTATGGTTTTTATCTTGATGCTTAAGGGAGCCTTCCTCCTTGTTTTATTGAATAGATGACATTAGTGGATATTTTAATGGTAC